>CM038674.1:22712290-22987478 GCA_021605145.1 Aegilops bicornis | reverse complement strand
GTCTAGTAGAATTAATGTCATTCGTCTGTTCTGCCCCCATAATAAATGCACCACAATTATTGCTCAATAATGACATTATTACATTCAACTACTTTTGGTCCAATGTTGGGGTGGGGTGCGGTGTGGGAGAGACATGACATTTACAGCTCGTGCCACTACCGCTACTACAGTGGCCCATGACAAGATGGTCATAGCGTGGGCAGTAGGGGAAGGAAGAGCCAGGAAGGAACACAGTAATAACGGCGTTTCCCTTCTTTCTCCCACGGAGCTGCTCAAAACCCCATCGTGGCCGCCAGACGCCACCTGCAATCATGCGAAACCCTAGGCCTCCGTCGCCCGTCACCGCCACCGCGACTAGCCCTCATTCCCCACTTATCTTGCACCCACCCGCAGAGATAACGCTTTGCCCGCCCGCCCGCCTCCTCCTCTGTTTCGCACGTCGTCGCTTGGGGCCACCCTCTCTTCCGTGGGCCTATCCGTCGGCCCCTTCCGCTCGTTTTGTGGAGGGAACTGGCCAGAGGCTATAGGTTCCGCACCTGGGCAGCGGTCCTTGGCCTCCAATTTTCGTGGGTTTTTTTGCCTCCGGACAGGTGTGTGCTCGCACATAACTCGTTCGCCATTTTGACTTCTTCCTTCGGCGTCGCGTAGTTGGTGTGGCCTTTACAGTTTAGGATTTTGGTTCCTATTTTGTGGATTTTGGCTGATAAATTATTGCCCTTTGACTGACTGGATTTTTGTTCTATGACTGACCGATGCCAGGTTCCTGAGGGACGGAATGGGGAACAACCGGACGAGAGGGGAGCCTTTGACAAGCAGTGGGAACGTGGCGAGAGGCAACACGGAGGCCGTGACAGAAGTTCCCCACTTGTGGCAGCACGGAGGTCCAGGCGCGTCGGGGCTGGGGAGCCTTGGTCGGAGCACATCTCTTGAAAAAAAGGTATGTATCCTCCTACTATCTTCAATTAATGCCAAGAGGAGGAGTGAGGCGCGGAGGAGCAGTGGCGGCTCGGGCCGTATACAAGGAAGGCAGAGGAGCTACGACTGCAAGGGATGCAAGAGGGATGAAAGGTAGAAAGAGTACTAAGCAAAAGATGGAATCCCAACTTGTCCGTCAATTGGGGATGAGGCCAGGAATCTGCGGAAGCCATGTGGCATCTGGTATGCGAATTTCCAGTAATGACCTCGGCGGGGCGCTGGAATCACAGGCGATGGCATGAGATTTTACCGCTGGAGGGCCACATTGGACATCATCCCAGCCACAGTCACTGACAGGCGCAAATCGCGGACTCCTCCACAGTGACACACTACACATCATCCCCCGATGGCTGCCGGAGCGCAGGGCGAGGTTAAAATTTTATCATTCTAAAGTAGATCGTGTGTTTTCTGCATGTTTGTTAGGATGTCTATTTCCTTTTCTACCTACTGTTATATGTTGTTTAGTATATAGTGGTTGTCCTAATCACGAGAAAATCTTCTTGTTTCATTTCATTCCAATCCATCGTAGTACAGAAATTATTAATTCTCAATGACATGCAGTAAGTTGTTGACATGTATATGCTGGTGGAAACCCTTGTTAGTTGCCAAGTGGTATATACAGTAGCAATTAACATTTTATGTAGTTTGAAATGTTAAATACATATCACATTGGAGATTTTTGAAGGAAACATGCCCTAGAGGAAATAATAAAGTTGTTACTTCTATTTCCTTATATCATCATAAATGTTTATTATTCTTGCTAGAATTGTTTAAACCGGAAACTTAGTACATGTGTGAATACATAGACAAACGGAGTGTCACTAGTATGCCTCTACACTAGAACGTTTATCAAAGATGGTTAAGTTTCCTAGCCATGGACAAAGAGTTGTCATTTGATAAACGGGATCACATCATTAGAGAATGATGTGATTGACTTGACCCATCCGTTAGCTTAGCACTATGATCATTTAGTTTATTGCTATTGCTTTCTCCATAACTTATACATGTTCCTATGACTATGAGATTATGAAACTCCCGAATACCGCAGGAACACTTAGTGTGCTATCAAACATCACAACATAACTGGGTGACTATAAAGATGCTCTAGAGGTGTCTCCGATGGTGTTTGTTGAGTTGGCATAGATCAAGATTAGGATTTGTCACACTGATTATCGGAGAGGTATCTATGGGCCCTCTCGGTAATGCACATCACTATAAGCCTTGCAAGCAATGTGACTAATGAGTTAGTTACAGGATGATGCATTACGGAACGAGTAAAGAGACTTGCATGTAACAAGATTGAACTAGGTATTGAGATACCGACGATCGAATGTCGGGCAAGTAACATACCGATGACAAAGGGAAGAACGTATGTTGTTATACGGTTTGATCGATAAAGACCTTCGTAGAGTATGTAGGAACCAATATGAGCATCCAGGTTCCGCTATTGGTTATTGACCGGAGATGAGTCTCGGCCATGTCTACATAGTTGCAAACCTGTAGGGTCCGCACGCTTAACGTTCGGTGATGATCGGTATTATGAGTTTATGTGTTTTGATGTACCGAAGGTATTTAGGTGTTCCGGATATGATCACGGATGTGACGAGGAGTCTCGAAATAGTCGAGACATAAAGATCTATATATTGGAAGGCTATGTTTGGACATCGGAATGGTTTCGGGTGAGGGGCATTTACCGGAGTACCGGGGGGTTACCGAAACCCCCCGGGGAGTGTATGGGCCTTATTGGGCCTTAGTGGGAGAGAGGAGGAGGCGGCCATGTGGAGGGCGCCCCCCCAAGCCCAATCCGAATTGGGCGCCCCCCCAAGCCCAATCCGAATTGGGCGGGCGCCTTTCCTTCCCTCTGTCTCCCTTCCTTCCTCTCCTAATCCAACTAGGAAGGGGAATCCTACTCCCACCGAGTAGGACTTCCCTGGCGCGCCATGAGAGGGCCGACCTCCCCCTCCTCCACTCCTTTATATCACGGGGAGCACCCCATAGACACACAAGTTGATTGTTTAGCCGTGTGCGGTGCCCCCTTCCACAGATTTCCACCTCGGTCATATCGTTGCAGTGCTTAGGCGAAGCCCTGCGCCGGTAGCTTCATCATCACCGTCATCACGCCGTCGTGCTGACGAAACTCTCCCTCGACCTCAGCTGGATCTAGAGTTCGTGGGACGTCACCGAGCTGAACGTGTGCAGATCATGGAGGTGTCGTACCTTCGGTGCTAGGATCGGTCGGATCGTGAAGACGTACGACTACATCAAACGCGTTATCATAACGCTTCCGCTTGCGGTCTATGAGGGTACGTAGACAACACTCTCCCTCTCGTTGCTATGGATCACCTAGATGGATCTTGCGTGTGCGTAAGAATTTTTTTGAAATTACTGTCTTCCCCAACAGTGGCATCCGAGCCAGGTCTATGCGTAGATGTTATATGCACGAGTAGAACACAAAGAGTTGTGAGCGATAATAGTCATACTGCTTACCAGCATGTCATACTTTGATTCGGTGGTATTGTTGGGTGAAGCGGCTCAGACCAACATTACGCGTACGCTTACGCGAGACTGGTTCTACCGACATGCTTCGCACACACGTGGCTAGTGGGTGTCTGTTTCTCCAACTTTAGTTGAATCGAGTGTGACTACGCCCGGTCCTTGTTGAAGGTTAAAACAACAAACCTGACAAAAAATCGTTGTGGTTTTGATGCGTAGGTAAGAACGGTTCTTGCTAAGCCCGTAGCAGCCATGTAAAACTGGCAACAACAAAGTAGAGGACGTCTAACTTGTTTTTGCAGCGCATGTTGTGATGTGATAGGGTTAAGACGTGATCATATAAATTGTTGTATGAGATGATCATGTTTTGTAACTTAGTTATCGGCAACTGGTAGGAGCCATATGGTTGTCGCTTTATTGTATGAAATGCAATTGCCATGTAATTGATTTACTTTATCACTAAGCGGTAGCGATAGTCGTAGAAGAAATAGTTGGCGAGACGACAACGATGCTTCGATGGAGATCAAGGTGTCAAGCCGGTGACGATGGTGATCATTACGGTGCTTTGGAGATGGAGATCAAAGGCACAAGATGATGATGGCCACATCATATCACTTATATTGATTGCATGTGATGTTTATCCTTTATGCATCTTATATTGCTTAGTACGGCGGTAGCATTATAAGATGATCTCTCACTAAATTTCAGGGTATAAGTGTTCTCCCAGTATGCACCGTTGCTACAGTTAAATCGTGCCGACACACCACGTGATGATCGGGTGTGATAAGCTCGTTCGCATACAACGGGTGCAAGCCAGTTTTGCACACGCAGAATACTCGGGTTAAACTTGACGAGCCTAGCGTATGCAGATATGGCCTTGGAACACTGAGACCGAAAGGTCGAACGTGAATCATATAGTAGATATGATCAACATGGTGATGTTCACCATTGAAAACTACTCCATCTCACGTGATGATCGGACATGGTTTAGTTGATATGGATCACGTGATCACTTAGATGATTAGAGGGATGTCTATCTAAGTGGGAGTTCTTAAGTAATATGATTAATTTAACTTAAATTTATCATGAACTTAGTACCTAATAGTATTTTGCATGTCTATGTTGTTTTAGATAAATGGCCCGTGCTGTTATTCCGTTGAATTTTAATGTGTTCTTAGAGAAAGCTAAGTCGAAAGATGATGGTACCAATTACACGGACTGGGCCCGTAACTTGAGGATTATCCTCATTGCTGCACAGAAGAATTACTCCTGGAAGCATCTGGGCAGCAGTCCTCGAGCCCTTTCATTTTTGGGGTTTTTTTGCCTCCGGACCGGTGCATGCTCGCACATCACTCGTTCGCGATTTTGATTTTCCTACTTCGGCGTCGCGCAGTTGGTGTGGCCTTTCCATTTTGTGATTTTGGTTCCTATTTTATGGATTTTGGCTGACGGATTATCCCCTCGTGGTCTGACTGAATTTTTGTTCTGTGACTGACCTATGCCCGGTTCCTGAGCGACGGAATGGGGAACAACCGGCCAAGTGGGATGCCTTTGACAAGCAGTGGGAACATGGCGAGGGGCAATGCGGAGGCCGTGACGGAAGCTCCCCTCTCTCGGCAGCACGAAGGGCCAGATGCGTCAGGTCTGGGGAGCCCAGGTCGGAAAACATCTCTTGAAAACAAAGCTCTGTATGCTCCTACTATCTCCAATTAATGCCAAGAGGAGGAGTGAGGTGTGGAGGAGCGCCGAAGGCTCGGGCCATAGAGAGGAAGGAAGAGGAGCTACAACTGCGCGAGGGATGCGAGGGAGAAACAGTAGTAAGCGGAAGATGAACCCTACCTTGTACCCCGATTGGGGATGAGGCCAGGAATCCGGGGAATCCATGTGGCATCGGGTATGCGAATTCCAGTAATGTCCACGGTGAGGCGCTTGAATCACACGCGATAGCGCAGTGTAAAGTTGAAGTAGATCTTGTGTTTTATTGCATGTTTGTTAGGATGTCCATTGCCTTTTCTATGTACCGTCATATGTTGTTTTAGTATATATTGGTTGCCGTATTCATGTAGAAAACCTTCTTTTTTCATTTCATTCCAATCCATCGTAGTATAGAAATTATTAATTTTCAATGACATGCAGTAAGTTATTGACATGTATATGCTGGTGGAGCCCTTGTTAGTTGGCAAGTGGTATGTACACTAGCAATTAACATTTTATGTATTTTTAAAATGTTAAATACATATCACATAGGTGATTTTATGGACACTTTTTGTAACAACTGATTTCCAAGAAAATTCGTATTTTCTAAATTTAACACTCCGACATTGAATGTGTCATAATAATTAATCAGTAATTGCACGATCGATCAAGGTGACTTACGATTCACGAATTGTTGTACATGCATGCCTTGCTACATGGACTTTTTCATTTAGACAGACTATTTGTTTATGTACAGGGATGCACACAAGATATAGGATCTTTGGCCCTCCCAGGCTTGGATCTTATGTGGTCCCCCCTCCCGCCTAGGCCAATGGCCAACCCTACTTAAAGGACTCGGCCGTAAATCCTTTTCGTACCAACTCTTTTGCATAATGCCAAACCCTAGCCGCCACCCCAATCCTTGGGATCCCAAACTTCTTCTTCTTCATCCCGGACGAACACTTGATGTCTCCGCCGCCTCCACCTCCGTAAGGATTCGCCGCCATAGGATCTTCATTGCCCAGAGCTTCGCCCTCGGTAACCGTCCTCACCACCCTTAGAGTTTTTTCCATTGGGGCTACCATAGTCACCCTTGAGTTGGAGCAAGATGCGCAGGAGAAAGCGTCCCATCGTCGATGCTCCTAGTCGGTCGGGTCGCCGCCTGAGTGCACGGTAAAATTGCCGGTTTTTCATAATAATTTGTATCTAGTGTTTTTTATTCATGTTTGTTATGATGTTTATATCCTTTCCTATGTGGCATCATGTGTTGTTTCTATTATATAGTGGTTGTTGGAGTCACCAAAAAAACCTTCCTTAAGCATAGTCGGAACCACATGATTCAGTGTCCATTCTTTCAGAATAAGCTCAGCGAGCACCCACCCGTTCTTTGAGAGCATGAGCCTTTGCCCGTCGCAACATGAAAATTATGATCTCAATGCTCATCTCAAGGTAGATCAAACAGGGTGTAGGGTAGGACATGCCCCACCCTAAGATCTAGGGCTAGCCAATAAACCTACATAAAAAAGGAAATAGACCAAAGGCTAAGCTCAACTCACCCCAGGCTCCACCCTAGCAATCTGGTCTGATCTATCACTAGTTGTTTGACCGTAATTATTTTCCAAAACTAATATTGAGGCACGTGCTTACCGTGATGATAAAAATAGTCTGAGTCGTATGTCCTACCAACTCCGGTCTAGTAGAATTAATGTTCTTCATCTGAACTGCCCCTGCAATAAATGAACCCAATTATTGATCAATAATGAAATTATTACATTCAACTCCTTTTGGTCCAATGGTGGGAGTGGGTTGGTGTGGCGAAAAGACCTGACATTTACAGCTCAGAAGCCAGTGCCGCTACTAAAGTGGGCCGTGGCAGAAAATCATGCGGTGCAGCAGAAGGGGAGGGAAGAACCAGGGAGGGATGCGATAACAACGGCATTTCCCTCATTCTTTCTCCCATGGAGCTTCTCAAAACCCCATCCCAGCCACCGCCCGCCACCCGTGATCGCGCTAAATCCTAGGCCTCTGCCGCCGTCACCGCTGCCGCAACCGACCCGCATTCCCCACCCGTCTTGCACCCACCCGAAGAGATACACCTTCGCCTTCCCGCCCGCCTCATCCTCTTGTTGAAGCGCCGTTGTCAGGGCCTCCCTCCCCTCGACAGCCTGGCCGTTGGCGATCGTTCCGCGCATTCCAAGGAGGGGAATGGCCGGGGGCTTGGGGTTCTGCACCTGGGCAGCAGTCCTCGGCGTCTGATTTTGGGGTTTTTTCGCCTCCGAAACAGTGCGTGCTTGCATGGCGCTCGTTCGTGATTTCGATTTTCTTCCTACAACGTCGCGCAGTTGGTGTGGCCTTTCCAGTTTGGGATATTGGTTCCTATTTTATGAATTTCTGCTGACGGATTTTCCCCCCAGTATCTGACTGAATTTTTGTTCTGTGACTAACCGATGCCAGGTTCCTGAGCGATGGAATGGGAACAGGCGACCGAGAGGGGCGCCTTCGACAAGCAGTGGGAGGAGCGGCGGTGTCTCGGGCCATAGAGAAGGAAGGCAGAGGAGCTACGACCGTGTGAGGGATGTGCAAGGGATGCGGGGGATAAAGAGTTGTAAGCGTAAGATGGAACCATAGCTTGTCCCCCAATTGGGGATGAGGCCAGGAATCCAGGGAAACCATGTGGCATACAATATGCAACCTTCCAGTAATGCCCTCGGTGGGGAGCTGGAATCATAGGCGATGGCACAAGATTTTTACCGCTGAAGGGCCGCACTGGACAACATCCGAACCACGGTTCCTCACATGCGTGAATCACGTACTCCTTAGTGCCGCACTAGACACCATATGCCGATGACTGCAGGAACACAACGTGAAGTTGAAGTTTTATCATTCTAAAGTAGATCTTGTGTTTTTTTGCATGTTTGTTAGGATTTCTATTTCCTTTTATATCTACCTTCCTATCTTGTTTTTAGTATATAGTGGTTGCCGTAATCGCAAGAAAACCTTCTTGTTTCATTTCGTTTCAATCCATCGTAGTACAGAAATTATTAATTTTCAATGACATGCAGTATGTAATTAACATGTATATGCTGGTGGAGCCCTTGTTAGTTACCAAGTGGTATGTACACTTGCAATTAACATTTTCTGTATTTTAAAAATGTTAAATACATATCATATAAGAGATTTGATGACCACTTTTTGTAACAATTAATTTCCAAGAAAATTCATATTTTCTAAAAATAACACTCCAACATTGAATGTGGCATACTCAATAATAAGTAATTGCACGATCGATCGAGGTGACTTACTATTCACGAATTCTTGTACATGCATTCCTGGCTACAGTGCCTTTTATTTGAGACATACTATGTGTTTATGTACAGGGATGCACACAAGATATAGGTCCCTCCCAGGCTTGGGGCTTACACGGGCCCCTGCCGCCTCGGCCCAGAGCCAACCCTACTTAAAAGACTTGGCTATAAATCTGTTTCATACCAACTCTTTTACATAGCCCCAAACCCTAGCCGCCACCCTAATCCTCGTGATCCCTGACCTCTTCTTCTTCATCATCCCAGACAAACACTTGAATTCTCCGACGCCTCCACCTCCGGTAAGGATTCGCCTCCACAGGATCTTGATCGCCCGGAGCTTAGCCCTCGGTTACCATCCTCACCACCTTCAAAGTTTTCTCCATCGGTGCCACCATAGACCCTCTTGAGATGGAGCAAGATGTGCAGGAGAAAGCGTCATGTCGTCGAAGCTCCTAGTGGATCGGGACGCCGCTATAGTGCACGGTAAAATTGTCGATTTTCCATTATAATTTGGACCTAGTGTTTTTTTCATGTTTGTTATTATGTTTATTTCCTTTCCTACACGGCATCATATGTTGTTTCTATTATATAGTGGATGCGGGAGTCACCGGAAAACCTTCCTGAAGCATAGTCGGAACCACCCAATTTTATGTCGATCGTTTCAGCAAAAGCTCAATGAGCACCCACCCATTGCTTAGAGCATTAGCCTTTTCCCGTCACAACATAAAAAAATATGATCTCACCGCTCATTTCTAGGTAGATAACACAAGGTATAGGGTAGGACATGCCCCACCCTAAGATCTAGTTCCAGCCAATATATCTACCAAAGAAGGAAATAGAACAAAAGGCCTAGCCCAACTCACCTCGGCCCTACCCTAGTAATCTGGTCTGATCTATCACCAGCTGTTTGACCGTAATTATTTTCCAATACTAATATTTAGGCACATGCTTACCGTGATGTCAAAAATACTCACGACGGATACGTCCCACCAACTCCAGTCTAGTAGAATTAATGTCCTCAGCCTTTTTCTGCCCCCACAATAAATGCACCACAATTATTGCTCAATAATGACATTATTACATTCAACTCCTTTTGGTCCAATGCTGGGGTGGGGTGGGGTGGGGAGAGACTAGACATTTATAGCTTAGAAGCCACTGCTGCTACTACCATGACCATGATTTAGACGAAAGGCAAGGCCGTGGCAGAAGGGAAGGAAGAGCCGGGGAGGGACATGATAACAACAGCGTTTTCCCTTTCTTTCTCCCACCGAGCAGCCCAAAATCCAACCCACGCCGCTGCCCGCCACCCACGATCGCGCTAAACCATAGACCTCCGTTGCCGTCACCACCACAGCGACCGAGCCGCATTCCCCGCCTGTCTTGCACGCACCCAGAGATACCGCTTCGCCACGCCCGCCCGCCTCCTCCTGCATTTAACGAGCCATCGCTGGGGCCTCCCTCCCTCCGTGGGCCCAGCCGCGGTGTGCCTTCCAGCGTGTTCCTGGGAGGGAAATTGTCGGGGCTTGGGGTTACGCTTTGCGGCGGTCGTCAGCCTCTGATTTTGGGGGCTTTTCGCCTCTGGACTGCTGCATGCACGCATGATGCTCATTCGTGATTTCGATTTTCTTCCCTCAGCGTCGCGCAGTTGGAGTGGCCTTTCCACTTTGGGATTTCGGCTGACGGGTCTTTTCCTCTGTGTCTGACTTATTTTTTTCTGTGATTGACTGATGCCAGGTTCCTGCGCAATCTAATGGGGAACAGGCGGCCGAGAGGGCTCCTTCAACAAGCAGTGGGAACTTGGTGAGGGGAAACAAGGAGGCCGTGACAGAAGCTCCCTTCTTGCGGTAGCACGGAGGGCCAGGCGTGTTGGGTCCAGGGATCCCGGGTTAGAGCACATCTCTTGAAAAAAAGGTGTCTATCCTCCGACTATCTCCAATTAATGCCAAGAGGAGGAGTGACACGCGGAGGAGCGGTCGCGGCTCGGGGCATAGAGAAGGAAGGCCGAGGAGCTATCACTACGCGTGGGATGCGAGGGAGAAAGAGTGGTAAGCGGAAGATGGAACCCTATCTTGTCCCCCAATTGGGGATGATGCTAGGAATCCGGGGTAGTCATGTGACATCGGGTATGTGAATTTCCAGTAATGCCCTCGGCGGGCGCTGGAATCACAGGCGATGCACGAGATTTTTACCGCCGGAGGGTCAGACTGGACTACATCGCAACCACGGTCACTGACAAGCGCGAATCCTGGATTCAATCATAGTGCTGCACTAGACACGATCCCCAATGGCTGCCGGAGCATGGTAAATTTGAAGTTTTATCATTCTAAAGTAGATCTTGTGTTTTTGCATGTTTGTTAGTATGACTATTTCCTTTTATATCATCTGTCACATGTTGTTTTTAGAATATAGTGCTTGTCATAATCATGAAAACCTTCTTGTTTCATTTCATTCCAATCCATCGTAGTATAGAAATTATTTAATTCTCAGTGACTGCAGTAAGTTATTGACATGTATATGCTGGTGCAGCCCTTGTTAGTTGCCAAGTGGTATGTACACTAGAGATTAACATTTTATGTAGTTTAAAAATGTTAAATACATATCATATAGGAGATTTGATGGACACTTTTTTGTAACAATTGATTTCCAAGAAAATTCATATTTTCTAAATTTAACACTCCAACATTGAGTGTGGCATACTCATTAATCAGTAATTGCATGATCGATCGAGGAGACTTAATATTCGCATATTCTTGTACATGCATTCCTGGCTACAGGGCCTTTTTATGATCGACTTGAGACAGACTATGTGCTTATGTACAGGGATGCACACAAGAAATAGGATCTTGGGCCCCTCCCAGGCATGGGGCTTATGCGGCCCCCTGCACCTAGGCCATGAGCCTACCCTAGTTGAAAAACTCGGCTATAAATCATATTCATACCAACGCTTCTCCATAGCCCCAAACGCTAGCCGCCACCCCAATCCTCGCGAGCCCAGATTTCTTCTTCTTTGTCCCAAACGAACACTTGAAGTCTCCGATGCCTCCACCTCCGTTAAGGATTCACCACAGGATCTTCACCGCCCGGAGCTTCGCCCTCGGTCACCGGCCTCACCAACCTCAAAGTTTTTTCCATCGGTGCCATCATAGTCCCTCCTGAGTTGGAGCAAGATGTTGCAGAAAGCATCATGTCGCCGATGCTCCTAGTGGATCGGGGCCTTCGCTATAGTGAATCGTAAAATTGCCGCTTTTTCCGTTCTAATTTGGAACTAGTGTTTTTCTTTCATGTTTGTTATGATGTTTAGTTTCTTTCCTATGCCACATCATATGTTGTTTCTAGTATATATTGGTCGCGGAAGTCGCTGGAAAACCTTCCTGATGCATAGTCGAAACCACCTGATTCCATGGCCATTCTTTCAGCATAAGCTCAGCGAGCACCCACCCGTTGCTGAGAGCATAAGCCTTCGCCCGTCGCAACATCAAAAAATGATCTCACCGCTCATTTTAGGGTAGATCCACCAAGGTGTAGGGTAGGACATGCCCCACCCTAAGATGTAGGGCCAGCCAATATACCTACCAAAAGAAGGAAATAGACCAAAACGCCAAGCCTAACTCACCTCGGCCCACCCTAGCAATCTGGTCAGATCTACCACTAGTTGTTTGACCATAATTATTTTCCAATACTAATATTTAGGCACGTGCTTACCGTGGTGATAAAAATACTTTGACCGATAGGTCCCACCAAATCCGTCTAGTAGAATTAATGTCATTAAATGCATTTCTGCCCCCATAATAAATGCACCACAATTATTGCTCAATAATGACATTATTACATTCAACTACTTTTGGTCCAATGGTGGGGGTGGGGTACGGTGTGGGAGAGACATGGCATTTACAGCTCAGAAGCCACTACCGCTACGTTGCCCATGACGAGACGGCATGGCGTGGGCAGTAGGGGAAGGAAGAGCCAGGAAGGAACAAAGTAATAACGGCGTTTCCCCTTCTTTCTCCCACCGGAGCTGCTCAAAACCCCATCGCGGCAGCCGCACGCCACCCGCAATCATGGGAAACCCTAGGCCTCCGTCGCTGTCACCGCCACCGCGACTAGCCCTCATTCCCCACTTATCTTGCACCCACCCGCAGAGATAACGCTTTGCCCGCCCGCCGCCTCCTCCTCTGCTTTCGCACGTCGCTTGGGGCCATCCTCTCTTCCATGGGCCTATCCGTCGGCCCCTTCCGCTCGTTTTGTGGAGGGACTGGCCAGAGGCTATAGGTTCCGCACTGGGCAGCGGTCCTCGGCCTCCAAATTTTGTGGGTTTTTCGCCTCCGGACAGGTGTGTGCTCGCACATAACTCGTTCACGATTTTGACTTCTTCCTTCGGCGCCCCCAGTTGGTGTGGCCTTTCCAGTTTAGGATTTTGGTTCCTATTTTGTGGATTTTGGCTGATAAATTATTGCCCTTTGACTGACTGGATTTTTGTTCTGTGACTGACCGATGCCAGGTTCCAGAGGGACGGAATGGGGAACAACCGGACGAGAGGGGAGCCTTTGACAAGCAGTGGGAACATGGCGAGAGGCAACGCGGAGGCCGTTACAGAAGTTCCCCACTTGTGGCAGCACGGAGGTCCAGGCACGTCGGGCTGGGAGCCTTGGTCGGAGCACATCTCTTGAAAAAAGGTATGTATCCTCCTACTATCTTCAATTAATGCCAAGAGGAGGAGTGAGGCGGAGGCGCAGTGGCGGCTCGGGCCGTATACAAGGAAGGCAGAGGAGCTACGACTGCAAGGGATGCAAGAGGGATGAAACGTAGAAAGAGTACTAAGCGAAAGATGGAATCCCAGCTTGTCCGTCAATTGGGGATGAGGCCAGGAATCTGGGGAAGCCATGTGGCATCTGGTATGCGAATTTCCAGTAATGACCTTGGCGGGGCCCTGGAATCACCGGCGATGGCATGAGAGTTTACCGCTGGAGGGCCGCATTGGACATCATCCCAGCCACAATCACTGACAGGCGCAAATCGCGGACTCCTCCAAAGTGCCGCACTACACATCATCCCTCGATGGTTGCCGGAGCGCAAGGCGAGGTTAAAATTTTATCATTCTAAAGTAGGTCTTGTGTTTTTTGCATGTTTGTTAGGATGTCTATTTCCTTTCTACCTACTGTTATATGTTGTTTAGTATACAGTGGTTGTCGTAATCACGAGAAAATCTTCTTGTTTCATTTCATTCCAATCCATCGTAGTATAGAAATTATTAATTCTCAATGACATGCAGTAAGTTATTGACATGTATATGCTGGTGGAAACCCTTGTTAGTTGCCAAGTGGTATGTACAGTAGAAATTAACATTTTATGTAGTTTAAAATGTTAAATACATATCACATTGGAGATTTTTGAAGGAAACATGCCCTAGAGGAAATAATAAAGTTGTTAGTTATATTTCCTTATATCATGATAAATGTTTATTATTCTTGCTAGAATTGTTTTAACCGGAAACTTAGTACATGTGTGAATACATAGACAAATAGAGTGTCACTAGTATTCCTCTACACGAGCACGTTTATCAAAGATGGTTAAGTTTCCTAGCCATGGACAAAGAGTTGTCATTTGATAAACGGGATCACATCATTAGAGAATGATGTGATTGACTTGACCCATCCGTTAGCTTAGCACTATGATCGTTTAGTTTATTGCTATTGCTTTCTCCATAACTTATACATGTTCCTATGACTATGAGATTATGAAACTCCCGAATACCGCAGGAACACTTAGTGTGCTATCAAACGTCACAGCATAACTGGGTGACTATAAAGATGCTCTACAGGTGTCTCCGATGGTGTTTGTTGAGTTGGCATAGATCAAGATTAGGATTTGTCACACTGATTGTCGGAGAGGTATCTATGGGCCCTCTCGGTAATGCACATCACTATAAGCCTTGCAAGCAATGTGACTAATGAGTTAGTTACGGGATGATGCATTACGGAACGAGTAAAGAGACTTGCATGTAACAAGATTGAACTAGGTATTGAGATACCGACGATCGAATGTCGGGCAAGTAACATACCGATGACAAAGGGAACAACGTATGTTGTTATACGGTTTGACCGATAAGGATCTTCGTAGAGTATGTAGGAACCAATATGAGCATCCAGGTTCCGCTATTGGTTATTGACCGGAGATGAGTCTCGGCCATGTCTACATAGTTCTCGAACCTGTAGGGTCCGCATGCTTAATGTTTGATGATGATCGATATTATGAGTTTATGTGTTTTGATGTACCGAAGGTATTTCGGTGTTCCGGATATGATCACGGATGTGATGAGGAGTCTCTATATTGGAAGGCTATGTTTGGACATCGGAATGGTTTCGGGTGAGTTCGGGTATTTACCGGAGTACGGGGGTTTACCGGAACCCCCCGGGGAGTGTATGGGCCTTATTGGGCCTTAGTGGGTACTTACCAGTAGCGCAGGTTTTTAAACCTCGCTACTACTAAGTTGATAGCAGTAGCTCGGGTTTTTAACCCTCGCTACTACTAAGTGGTCTCTACCGTGCCCCCCGAGACATGCCATAGTAGTAGCGCGGGTTATTAAAACCTCGCTACTACTAAGTTTGATAGCAGTAGCGTTGGTTTTTAGCCCTCCCTACTTCTAAGTGGTGCCATAGTAGTAACGAGGGGGTAAAAAACCGCGCTGCTACTAAAGGTCCCATTTTCAAGCTCTACCCCCCCACCCCCCGGGATAGCCATTTAAGTTTGAAAAATAAATAAAAGAAAATGATGAAAATGTCAAAAAATAAAAGAAAATAAGTTTCCCATGTGATATGTGGTCTAGTTGTTGGGAAAATTTGCAAATATGAATTTCGACTTTATTTGCAAAATCTCTCGAGAATTTGTAAAAATGGGCATAACTTTTGCATACTAACTCGGATGAAAAAGTTTTTTATATGAAAAATCATCTACTCGAAACTCTCCCTCGACCTCAGCTGGATCTAGAGTTCGTGGGACGTCACCGAGCTGAACGTGTGCAGATCATGGATGTGTCGTACCTTCGGTGCTAGGATCGGTCGGATCGTGAAGACGTTCGACTACATCAACCGTGTTATCATAACGCTTCCGCTTGCGGTCTATGAGGGTACGTAGACAACACTCTCCCCTCTCGTTGCTATGCTTCACCTAGATGGATCTTGCGTGTGCGTAAGAATTTTTTTGAAATTACTGTGTTCCCCAACAGTGGCATCCGAGCCAGGTCTATGCATAGATGTTATATGCACGAGTAGAACACAAAGAGTTGTTAGCGATAATAGTCATACTGCTTACCAGCATGTCACACTTTGATTCGGTGGTATTCTTGGGTGAAGCGGCTCAGACCAACATTACGCGTACGCTTACGCGAGACTGGTTCTACCGACATGCTTCGCACACACGTGGCTAGTGGGTGTCTGTTTCTCCAAATTTAGTTGAATCGAGTGTGACTACGCCCGGTCCTTGTTGAAGGTTAAAACAACAAACCTGACGAAAAATCGTTGTGGTTTTGATGCGTAGGTAAGAACGGTTCTTGCTAAGCCCGTAGCAGCCATGTAAAACTTGCAACAACAAAGTAGAGTACGTCTAACTTGTTTTTGCAGGGCATGTTGTGATGTGATAGGGTTAAGACGTGATTATATAAATTGTTCCATGAGATGATCATGTTTTGTAACACAGTTATCGGCAACTGGTAGGAGCCATATGGTTGTCGCTTTATTGTATGAAATGCAATTGCCATGTAATTGATTTACTTTATCACTAATCGGTAGCGATAGTCGTAGTAGCAATAGTTGGTGAGACGACAACGATGCTTTGATGGAGATCAAGGTGTCAAGCCTTTGATGATGGTGATCATGACGGTGCTTTGGAGATGGAGATCAAAGGCACAAGATGATGATGACCATATCATATCACTTATATTGATTGCATGTGATGTTTATCCTTTATGCGTCTTATTTTGCTTAGTACGGCGGTAGCATTATAAGATGATCTCTCACTAAATTTCAGGGTATAAGTGTTCTCCTGAGTATGCACCGTTGCTACAGTTAAATCGTGCCGACACACCACATGATGATCGGGTGTGATAAGCTCGTTCACATACAACGGGTGCAAGCCAGTTTTGCACACGCAGAATACTCGGGTTAAAGTTGACGAGCCTAGCATATGCAGATATGGCCTTGGAACACTGAGACCGAAAGGTCGAACGTGAATCATATAGTAGATATGATAAACATAGTGATGTTCACCATTGAAAACTACTCCATCTCACGTGATGATCGGACATGGTTTAGTTGATATGGATCACGTGATCACTTAGATGATTAGAGGGATGTCTATCTAAGTGGGAGTTCTTAAGTAATATGATTAATTTAACTTTCATTTATCATGAACTTAGTACCTAATAGTATTTTGCATGTCTATGTTGTTTTAGATAAATGGCCCGTGCTGTTGTTCCGTTAAATTTTAATGTGTTCTTAGAGAAAGCTAAGTTGAAAGATGATGGTAGCAATTACACGGACTGGGTTTTTTTGCCTCCGGACCGGAGCGTGCTCGCACAGCACTCGTTCGCGATTTTGATTTTCCTACTTCGGCGTCGCGCGGTTGGTGTAGCCTTTCCATTTTGTGATTTTGGTTCTTATTTTATGGATTTTGGCTGACGGATTATCCCCTGTCTGACCGAATTTTTGTTCTGTGCTCGACCGATGCCAGGTTCTGAAGCGACGGAATGGGGCACAACCGGCCAAGTGGGACGCCTTTGACAAGCAGTGGGAACATGGCGAGGGCAATGCGGAGGTCAGAACGGAAGCTCCCGTCTCTCGGCAGCACGAAGGGCCAGATGCGTCAGGTCTGGGGAGCCCAGGTCGGAGAACATCTCTTGAAAACGAAGCTCTATATGCTCCTACTATCTCCAATTAATGCCAAGAGGAGGAGTGAGGTGTGGAGGAGTGGCGAAGGCTCGAACCATAGAGAGGAAGGCAGAGGAGCTACAACTGCGCGAGGGATGCGAGGGAGAAACAGTAGTAAGCGGAAGATGGAACCCTACCTTGTACCCCGATTGGGGATGAGGCCAGGAACTGGGAATCCATGTGGCATCGGGTATGCGAATTTCCAGTAATGTCCACGGTGGGCGATTGAATCACACGCGATGGCATGAGATTTTTACCACTAAAGGGCCGCACTAGACAACATCCCAGCCACGGTCACTAACATACATGAATCATGAGTCCACCATAGTGGAGCCCTTGTTAGTTGGCAAGTGGTATGTACACTAGCAATTAACATTTTATCTATTTCAAACATGTTAAATACATATCATATAGGTGATTTTATGGACACTTTTTGTAACAATTGATTTCCAAGAATATTCGTATTTTCTAAATTTAACGTCCGACATTGAATGTGGCATAATAATTAATCACTAATTGCACGGTCGATCAAGATGACTTACTATTCACGAATTGTTGTACATGCATTCCTTGCTACATGGCCTTTTTATATTTGAGACAGACTATGTGTTTATGTACAGGGATGTACACAAGATATAAGATCTTTGGCCTCCCAGGCTCGGATCTTACGCGGTCCCCCCTCCCGCCTAGGCCCAGAGCCAATCCTACTTAAAGGACTCGGCCATAAATCCTTTTCGTACCAACTATTTTGCATAGGCCCAAACCCTAGCCGCCACCGCAATCCTTGCGATCCCAAACTTCTTCTTCTTCATCCTGCATTTAACACTTGAAGTCTCCGCCGCCTCCACCTCCGGTAAGGTTTCGCCTCCACAGGATCTTCATTGCCCAGAGCTTCGCCCTAGGTAACCGTCCTAAGCACCCTCAAAGTTTTTTCCATTGGGGCCACCATAGTCACCCCTGAGTTGGAGCAAGATGCGCATGAGAAAGCGTCCCATCGTCGATGCTCCTAGTGGGTCGGGTCGCCGCCTGAGTGCACGGTAAAATTGCCACTTTTCATTCTAATTTGTATATAGTGTTTTTTTCATGTTTGTTATGATATTTATTTCCTTTCCAATGTGGCATCATATGTTGTTTCTATTATATAGTGGTTGCGGGATCGCCAAAAAACCGTCGTCAAGCATAGTCGGAACCACTGGATTCCATGTGTATTCTTTCAGAATAAGCAAAGCGAGCACCCACCCATTGCTGAGAGCATGAGCCTTCGCCCGTCGCAACATCAAAATTATGATCTCGCTGCTCATTTCAGGGTAGATCCAACATGGTGTTGGGTAGGACATGCCCCACCCTAAGATCTAGGGCCGCTAATATACCTACATAAGAAAAGGAAATAGACCAAAAGGCCAAGCTGAACTCACCCCAGGCCCCACCTGTGCACGCGTGCTTACCGTGGATGATAAAAATAGTCTGAGTTGTATGTCCCACCAACTTCGGTCTAGTAGAATCAATGTTCTTCATCTGTTCCGCCCCCACAATAAATGCGTCAAATTATTGATCAATAATGAAATTATTACATTCAACTCCTTTTGGTCCAATGGTGGGAGTGGATTGGTGTGGCGAAAAGACATGACATTTACAGCTCAGAAGCCACTACCTGTAGCGACCGGACCCGAATGGATCAAGTCTCTGTGCTCAGGTGTCATCCCTGGATCAGTAATGCTGACACCACACAGTACTTCGAAGGATTTATAGCAGAGTAGCAATCACACACTTATTACAACGTTGTCCACAAGGGAACTTATTACAATAATATGGCTTAAGGCCAACTAATAATAACAGCGGAAGGCTTGGAAGATAAGTGAGTCCATCAACTCCATCGGCGTCACTGAGTATAGAACCATGACCTAACACCTTACTAAATGCGTCATCGAAAAGTCTGCAACATGAAAGTTGCAGCCCAACGGGTCAGCACATGGAATATGTTGGCATGTAACACATAGAGAACAAATGAAGGAATAAGCCTATACTACATGCATATATGGCTGGTGGTAAAGCTCTATGGTCACATTTTGCATAAAGCTAATTTTTCCCTACAACAAAGGAATAATTTTATTTAACTATCATGGTGGTTGTTAAACATTGAGAAAGGTTGACAGCATCCTCAATCCCAATTAAAAAGTACTCATTAAAAAACCAATAACATCTATTATCTATTATCTAAATTACGAGAACCATTAAAGTTTAGAGATAAGCCGCTCAGATATAAAGATATAGCGTTACAATACAATTATGACATGTACTATTTTGAACATATGATATGTGTCACGTACATGTTTTTTCTTGGAGATCGTCGTCACGTAAATGATTTAGTTATGGAAAAGTGCAACCACAAACGTGTGTGAGAAGGACACTACAAAGATTACATGCCATCATCACGTAATCAGTTTCGATTTGAATTAGAAAACGGACAGAAAAAGCAATAGGCAAGCACGCTGTACATGGGCCAACCTGGCACTAATATCAGCCCAGTTCACACTCCAGATCGGCCTACCCTTTGGCGAACAATAGTGGGACACGCCAAAAAAGAGTTTTGTCTGAAAAAAAATTGAGATAATATAAACATTTTTTTTGCGAATAAGATCATATAAACATTAAATGGCTAAAAAAACATCCAGCCAATTGATAACTCTTATCTTACCAGAAGAATAAATAATGAGTTTTATATATGAAACTGAAACTAAAGGAAAAAAATATAAATTAAAAACAAACAAGAGATCATGTTCGTCCACACAGATTAAATTATATTGACCAGGAACTTTAGATATAAACGGCCGAGATTTAAAGATATTACGTTACATACCAATATAGTGTATAGCATTATTTGGCCCATATCAAGTCTGTCACGTACATCTATCTAGGATGGAATAATAACTGTAAGAAATTATCTACAATGGAAATGTGAAACCATGTTCACGTGTAGAAAAAGGACACGTACAAATTTACAATTCCTGTTGTACGTGCAAATAAAGAAATATGTGATCAAGTCCGATTTGATTTCTTATAGAAGAAAAAAAACATCGACCTTACACATGGGCCGACTTGCCACTGCCACCCATCAGTCCGTGAACTTTTTCTTAGCAACATCAATCCGTGTTCTTAAATCTTAATAGAGAGCACACACCAAGGTCGGCACCCCTAAAAAAGACAAGCGGTAAACAACACTTCTCTCCCTCGAAAAAGAATGACAACACTTCTAAAAAATATATACACATTTTTGTATGGCATTCATACACAAATATATACTTGATGATTAATCTTAAATCCGTCGCCAGCTTTTCAAATGTCACCTATCACCCTTTCATTCTCAGATCAGATGTACCTATACCAAGTAGAAGGCGGACGGAAAAAAATGGAAAAAGAAAATAACTAGGTGGTAAAAACTAAAAGGTTGAAACACAGGCATGCATCCAATAAATAGATAGCTCTTATCGGATGGACATATAATACATTTATGTCTAATGTATGAAGGTCGAAATAGGAAAAAAAAGCATTTTATGTTTTAGAATGAACACTGTGTAACATTTATAAATAGATAAATTCGACTTTCAATAATACAACTAAATTATGCAATAAAAATATGTATTACATTATTAAAATAGAAGGCATATAAGTCAAACACGTTCTTTCACATAGACATAAGTATTTGCTTCGTTATCTTAAGATTAACAAACCATGATTTATAATTGAACTATCTAAAATATATTTGATCTATAAAAGTATATACGACCAAAATTTATATGTCATTACTTCCCATGGAATACAATGGTGCTCTAATCCGAATCTAAAAGTTGCAGCCCAATTGGTACAAGAGTCATGTTCCGGAAGATACACAAAGGCAACATGAAGAACACGAAGGACACAAAGAGCCTGAGCGTATATTTGTATGGGTAACTAAGGAGAAGAAGGATGATATCCAGAAAAATGACATGAACGATGATATCCAAAAAATTGACATGAACAATGCATAATTATGTTTACCATCTTTAAGTATCTTTTATCCCTTAATGAAAATAGAAGTCTATTAATATTGAGTTATTGGTTGTGAGTTATCCGAGGAATAAAACATGACTAGACATGGTCATGAAATGTATATTTCTAGATTTAAATCTTGGTTCAAAATTATCTGAGAAAAATAATAAAAAATAAGCAGCATATCAGTATCCCCTCTCTGCTACAACTACAATATAATGGTTGGTGAAGAAGCTTGAAGAAGACAATACATGACTTTGGTAAAGAAAACACAAAATTTTGTTCTTAATAGAGTGGAAGTATATAGTTTTGCTTGGTACCAATAAAGTAATACATTGTAATGGAAATATTTTTAAAATTCAATCATATTTGTATAAGACATAGTTTCATAGACAACAAAAATAAATATTTTTATGATATATCAAGTCTCATATAGCTACGAACTATATCGAAAGATGCCATTTTTGTAGAAAATATTGAATGATACTTTTCGTCAAAATATGGAATGATACTTAAGTGATTTGAATGGAACAATACTTGGCCGTCCAAGAAAGGCAATTAGAGAAAGACAAACATAGCCAACACAAATCTTAGAATTAAATACCAGGTTGAATATTCTCTAGAAGATATTTTGAAAAGGCATAACGAGGACGTGTTCATGCTTTAGTTTCTTACTACCTATTGTAGAGGTACAAATTTAAAAGTAAATGTGTCATGAAACTTTTCTTACATTAGCTATACAAATTAAAATTATTACACTTCTATTGGGCATAGATGGTTTTACAGAGTGCCACTATTTTGTTATGCATTTTCTAGACTATATAAAATCTAATATAAAGTGATAATTATAAAGATATATACTAATCTAGCCGCGCAAATGCGCGGGTCACTCCACTAGTTTATTAGAAGTAACATGTTGAGATTCACATGATATTTAAGTACTAGATACTCAAAACGTCCATAACCGGGGACACGGCTAATCATGATTAGTTTATACACTCTGCAGAGGTTTGCGCACTTTTCCCCACAAGACTCGATCGCCTCCATTTGGTTCTCGCACTACATGGTGTTTGAGAGACGGATGATCGAGACACAGTTTTTCAGAAGCACTAGCACCTTACATGTGGGTAGACCGTACCAACCTACATCCCCTACATCAGCTAGCCTACCCGTAAGAGTTCGCACAACTTACTCAACTATGCCAGAGCCCATATTGGCTTGTGGCTGCACACGGAAGTTTCTAGTTTAAATAATCTCATGATCCCTTAGAGCCTCGGTGGCGGTCCAAGAAATACAGGCAAGTCCTGATAGAAACCAGGTGCCTCAATCCACCCAGATGTGTGTTTAGGTTGCCACCTTAGATAAACCATTAATAATCTCACATCTGTCATGGATATTCACTCACCCAATCCACGCCTACTAGCATAGCATGGCATAATAAGCAAACGTAGAAGTAACTCCCAAGGTTTCATAAGTAAACAGGTAATAGGTACTACCTCAATCTACTTCCCATCCCACAATTTAAGTTGATCCTAAACATGCAAGTGTTTGAGGAATAGGGCTAATGCATAAAACTGGGTAGTAGAAAAGGTATGATCAAGTGTTACTTGCCTTGCTGATGATCCGCGAGACCTAGAGATTCGAAGTAACAAGCGGCGCACTCCGGGTGATCTAACGCAGACAAACAACAAGCATTCAATAAGTACTCATCTAATGCACAGGGAAATCTCGAATAAAAGATCTAACCAGAGAGTTCAACTTAAGAACCCTGGTTGCAAAACAATCTAATCAAAATAAGCAACGAAAGTCGAAAGTCGAAAGAGAACGACTCAGTTATAGCAATTTGAAACTAGGTCAAAATTTTACAGTAGCAAAACTTTGTTTAAGTAGGTTAGTCGGAACGGCGGTTTCGAAACGAAACTCCAGGCGCTTGAATCACCTGATTCCGATAAACGAGCGAGAAAATAAACAGATTTGAAAATTGGATCGGAAATCGAATTCGGAAAATAACGGATTTTATCCGATTAAAAGAAAAACGACGAACAGTTAAAACGACGGACGTTCGTTAACAGAAACTAACCGACGAACACATTCATTGAAACGAACGGATCGGTGAACGTTCATTAGTTAATAAAACCGAAAAAAATAAACCAATCTAGGTTTTTTTTAAAACCGAACAACGAACGAAAAAAACGGATCGTTTTTTTGGAATAAAACCGGACCGGGGTGGCGCGGTGAGGTGCTACCTCCGGCGAAGTCGCCGCGGGCTCGTCCTCCGGGCGGGTCGGGCGACGGGCGGTGGGTGGCGGCGGGTCGGCGGGTGGCGAGGCGGCGGCTGGCGACGGCGTGGCGGCGGCCTTTCAAGGGCGGCGGCGGCTCGGGTTGAGGGCGGCGGCGGCGGGATGAGGGGAGAGGGGGGGGGGGGTTATAAAGGAGGGGGGTTCCGGTGCCTCGGGGTAGCCGAGCCGGACTCGGCGGGCGGGCGGCGGCGGGTCTCCTCCAGCGGCGCCGAGGGGAGGGGGGAGCCCGGTTGGTTGGGCTGGGCCCTTGACCCAGCAAGCGCTGTTTTTTTTAAACAGAACTAAACGAATTAAAAATAAAACCAAACGAATTCCGAATTAAATAAAATTAATTTTCCCCGACTCCTAAAAATGAGTCGAACAAAATGAACTTTTTAAAACGGGGCAAAATGCATATTTTTTTAAAAAATACTCATTTTTCCCTAAAGCAAATAAACTTTCGAAAACCAAAATAGATTTATTTATTAAATCTTCATTTTTCCTAAATGTTGGGAAAGTCATATTATTCCCGCTCTTAATTTTTTTATCGGAAAAACTTTTGAAGATAAATAAATAAATCCAAATGATCCTATTTTCAAAATTTGAGAAATCCCAAATATGAAAATAATGAAACCTCCAACTCTCTCCGAGGGTCCTTGAGTTGCGTGAAATTTTCTAGGATCGGAAAATGCGAGAAAATATGATATGCATGATGACTTAATGTATAACATTCCAAATTGAAAATTTGGGATGTTACAAACCTACCCACCTTAATATGAATCTCGCCCTCGAGATTTGGGTTGGCTAGAAAATAGGTGAGGGTGGTCCTTGAGCAAAACTTCCTCTCTTTCCCAGGTGGCTTCATCTTCAGTGTGGTGGCTCCACTGAACCTTGCAAAACTTGATAACCTTGCTGCGAGTAACTCTGCTGGCATAGTCGAGAATCTTAACTGGTTTTTCCTCATATGTTAAGTCATCCTTCAACTGAATTGCTTCCAGTGGCACTGTGTCTCTTAACGGTATCTCTGCTATCTCGGAGTGACATTTCTTCAGCTGAGAAACATGGAATACATCATGAACTCCTGACAGTCCTTCTGGCAATTCCAGCTTATAAGCAACTTCTCCTATGCGTTGCAAAATCTTATACGGTCCAACGAAACGGGGTGCTAATTTTCCTTTAACTCCAAAACGCTTAACTCCTCGAAGCGGGGATACTCTAAGATATACTCTGTCTCCAACTTCATACTCAATCGCTTTGCGCTTTGAATCTGCATAGCTCTTCTGTCTGGACTGGGCTACCTTGAGTCTATCTCGAATCAGTTTAACCTTCTGCTCAGACTCCTTAATCAAATCTGGTCCAAACAACTGACGATCTCCAGTTTCGTCCCATGACAACGGTGTCCTGCATCTCCTTCCATACAGAGCCTCGAAAGGTGCCATCTTCAAGCTGGTTTGGTAACTGTTGTTATAAGAAAATTCTGCATACGGCAAGTTATCATCCCAACTAGATCCATAATCTAGTGCACAAGCTCTCAGCATGTCCTCCAAAATATGATTGACTCTCTCGGTCATCCATCGGTGATTACGTGGGTGGAAAGCTGTCAATTCAGTCGTTCCCAATGTTTCATGCAACTGCTTCCAAAATTTTGAGGTAAACTGGGTTCCTCTGTCTGATACGATGCTCCTCAGAACTCCGTGTAAACACACAATTCTGGTCATGTATATTTTTGCCAACTTAGCACTGCTATAGGTAGTCTTGACTGGAATGAATTGAGCTACCTTCGTCAAGCAGTCGACTATAACCCAAATCGAGTCATATCCTGAACGAGTCTTTGGCAAACCTGTGATGAAATCCATGCCTAGTTTATCCCACTTCCATTCGGGTATCGGCAATGGTTGTAACAATCCTGCTGGCTTCTGATGTTCTGCCTTTACTCTCTGACATACATCGCAAACTGCTACATACTCCGCAATATCTTTCTTCATTCCGGTCCACCAGAAAGTATTCTTCAAATCCAAATACATCTTGGTATTTCCTAGGTGAATCGAATAGGGTGAATTATGGGCTTCTTGCAAAATCAACTTCCTGATCTCCGGGTTATTTGGTACATAAACACGGTCCTCAAACCATAGGGTATCGTGCTCATCTTCACGAAATCCTTTAGCTTTTCCTTTGCTCATTTTCTCCCTTATAGAGGCAACTTCCTTATCTGCCTTTTGGGTTTCTCTGATTTTGTCCATTAGTGTTGACTGAATCTCCAATGCTGCTACATAGCCTCTCGGAACTATTTCCAAACATAGCTCTCAAGGTCCTCGGCTAACTCATTTGGTATCCCTCCCATCATTAGGGTATTGACGTGGCTCTTACGGCTCAATGCGTCTGCTACGACATTAGCCTTTCCGGGGTGATAATGCAATCTCATATCATAATCCTTGATAAGTTCTAGCCATCTCCTCTGTCTGAGATTTAATTCCTTCTGTGTGAAAATGTATTTCAAACTCTTATGATCCGTATATACTTCACAATGATTTCCAATGAGAAAATGTCTCCATGTCTTCAAGGCATGCACAACGGCTGCCAACTCCAAATCATGTGTGGCATAATTTAACTCGTGAGGCTTAAGTTGTCGTGAAGCATACGAAACAACCCTTCCTTCCTGCATAAGCACTACTCCAAGTCCTCGACGTGAAGCGTCGCAATACACCTCATAATCCTTGGTCTGATCTCGCAATATTAAAACTGGTGAGGTAACCAATCTTTTCTTCAACTCCTGAAAACTTGCCTCATAGTCCTCAGTTCATATGAATTTGTTATCCTTCTTCAACAATTCTGTCATAGGCTTTGCAATCCTTGAGAAATTCTCAATGAATGTTCGGTAGTATCCTGCGAGTCCAAGGAAACTCCGAATCTCTCCAACTGTCGTTGGTGCTTCCCATTTGGTTACGGTTTCAACCTTTGTGGGGTCAACTGCTATTCCTTCTCCGGATATAACTTGTCCAAGAAATCCAACTTCCTTTAGCCAAAACTCACATTTGCTGAACTTGGCATACAACTGGTGTTCCCTCAGTTTCTCCAAAACCAATCGCAAATGTTCCTTATGTTCTTCTTCATTCTTCGAGAAAATCAAAATATCATCAATGAACACCACGAACTTATCCAAAAACTCCATAAACACTTTGTTCATCAGGTTCATGAAATAGGCTGGTGCGTTAGTCAGTCCAAATGACATAACGGTATACTCATACAGTCCATATCTCGTGGTAAATGTTGTCTTAGGTATGTCCTGCTCCCTAATCTTCAACTGATGGTACCACGATCGCAAGTCGATCTTGGAAAACACTTTAGCTCCTTGCAAGCGATCAAACAGATCATTTATCATTGGTAGTGGGTACTTGTTCTTGATTGTTACTTCATTCAATCCACGATAATCAACAACCATTCTCAAAAATCCATCCTTCTTCTCCACTAACAGTACGGGTGATCCCCAAGGTGAAGAACTTGGGCATATAAAACCTTTATCCAATAGTTCCTTAATCTGCTTCTTGATTTCCGCCAAATCCTGTGCGGGCATCCTGTACGGTCGCTTCGATATCGGGCCTGTTCCTGGAAACAGCTCAATCAAAAACTCAATGTCTCTATCCGCTGGCATTCTTGGCAACTCTTCCGGAAATACATCAGGAAAATCCTTCACCACTGGTACTTCTTCCTACACCACTCCTGATAAGCAATTTATCCGTGCTCTCTTCGGCTCGTGCCGTGATACATACTTGATCCTTCTTCCTTCTGGAGTGGTGAGCAAAATTGATCTAGTGGAGCAATCAATGTTCCCTCCATACTTTGATAACCAATCCATACCTAATATCACATCCAATCCTTGGGATTCCAGAACTATTAGGTCTGATGGGAAAACATAGTGTCCAATCCTCAATGGCAGTCGATCACACCATTTACTAGCCATGTATTCTGCTCCGGGTGAGGTTACTAGCATGGGTGACCTAAGGGCTTGGGTCGGTAATTTGTACTTATCCACAAATCCCCTTGATATGTATGAATGCGATGCACCAGTATCGAAAAGAACAACTGCAGTAAATGGCTTAACCAAAATCTTACCGATTACTGCATCGGGCTGATCTTCAACCTCCTCCACATCAATGTGGTTCACCTGTCCCCTGTTGAAAGGGTTGGGCTTCTTTCCAGAGCTTCCATTGCCATTTCCGTTCTGGCCTTCTGGACAGTCATTTGCATAATGCCCAGTCTTGCGGCACTTAAAGCAAGTGATGTGACTCAGGTCTACCTTGGATGGTGTTGACGGGTTGGTGCGGTTCTGTCCATTGCTTCCTCCATTCCCGTTCCCATTCTTAGTGCCATTATGGTTATGCAAATTACCTCCTCCATGGGTATGCTGAAACTGAATTCCTGATTTAGGGGTATAACGAGGCTTCTGCTGGGCTCCAGAGTTATACTTTCCCTGTCCATACTTCCTCTTGCGGTTCTCAATTTGTCGCTGCTTTCCTTCAATCATGAGAGCTCGGTCTACCAACTCCTGGTAGTTATTGAAACTTGCTACCATCAACGGCATGCTGAACTCATCATTCAGTCCTTCCAGAAACTTCTCCTGCTTAGCAGTGTCTGTAGCAACGTCATCTGGGGCATAACGTGCTAACTTACTAAAATCATCTACGTACTGGCCAACAGTCCTTCCTCCTTGGCGTAAGTTGCGAAACTCACGCTTCTTCATGGCCATAGCTCCTGCTGAAACATGGGCAGTACGAAAAGCTTGCTGAAACTGATCCCATGTGACAGTGTCTACTGGGTAAGTGGCTGTAAAATTTTCCCACCATGCTGCTGCGGGTCCTTCAAGCTGGTGTGCTGCAAACTTCACTCTTTCTCCATCTGTGCATCCTGCAGTGGTCAACTCCCTTCCTATCTTGCGGAGCCAATCATCTGCTACAATCGGTTCGGTGCTACTGGAATACACCGGCGGATTCAGTCTAAGGAAACGAGTCAAGTGATCCGCAGGTGGTGGTGGTGGTGGTGGTGGGTTGTTGTTGTTGTTGTTGCCCTGGTTCTGCACCAATGTTTGAATCAAGGTGTTCTGCTGCTGAATCAACTGGGTGATCTCTGGCGGGAAAACAAACCCGGGGTCGCGTCTCGGAGGCATCTGATGGGTTTTAGAATAGAATGAGGTCTATGGGGAATCACTACCCAAATGCACATGAGCAAATGCACACAAAATCACTTCATTCAATCAAACAAAGGTCTTACAACGATCTAACTATCGCAAAAGTGCGTGTACTATAATGTTTACATGGAGGTAATACTACTAATATGTGGGGGTCTTCTACTAATTTGAACCGGTGGAAGACTCCATGATGTCCGCTCCAGCTTCGTCTTCAAAGTCGGGTTCACTTGGATCCGAATCGGTGTCGTCGATGATGATGTAGTCGCTTGGACAGTCGACGTGTTTGTCTTCATTCCTGAGCGCCAACTTCTTCTTGAGTTCTTCGATCTCGTACTTAAGATCGTTATGGTGTCTCGCTAGAGCTACGATCTCGTCCATGTAGTCCTTGCGTGTAGTCTTTAGTTCTTCTTCAAGTTCGATGATCCTTCCCTTTGCATTCTGCAACTCCAACATATCATTGCACATCTGGTTCTCCTGACGTCGAATGTGCTGGTTTAACTCCTGGATGAAAGCTGCAATGGATCTATCCTTCTTGGTGCTGACTATGTCCCAGTGGTCATCTCGACGTCCGCAAATCTGGTAGATAGTGTCCTTGAGGTCTTCTTGATAAACTTCTCCAATGCGTCCCATGGTGATGTGAGCTGCCATGCTCTTTCCCAGACTCCAAGTTGGTGCACTGAAAACACTATCTATAGGTTTGGTGATTGGGGCGAAAGTCCTTCCCGGAACGTGAGCTTGAATCTTCCAGCGCTCCTCTTCAGGCAGAGTGGCGTTGAAAGTCCCGGTGAAGCTTGGTAATCCAATGTTCAGGTACTTGGTGACTTCCTTCAGGTGAAATCCAAAAGGTGTGCCTTCATCTGGTTGGGCGTACTTGATCTTCGCGTCCTTCATCCTAAAAGAGTAGAAAAGATGAGGAGTTAGAAAATGGGAAGAGAGTAGTGATCTATGGCTTTAACTTAGTGGTCGTGTCTCACAACAACAGTGTGCTCGATACCATCTCTCAGAAGCGACCGGACCCGAATGGATCAAGTCTCGTGCTCGTGTGTCATCCCCGGATCAAGAATGTCGACACCACACAAGATTTCAAGGATTTATAGCAGAGTAGCAATCACACACTTATTACAACGTTGTCCACAAGGGAACTTATTACAATAATATGGCTTAAGGACAACTAATAATAACAGCGGAAGGCTTGGAAGATAAGTGAGTCCATCAACTCCATCGGCATCACTGAGTATAGAACCACGACCTAACACCTTACTCGTCGTCTGAAAAGTCTGCAACATGAAAGTTGCAGCCCGAAAACGGGTCAGCACATGGAATATGCTGGCATGTAACACATAGAGAGCAAATGAAGGAATAAGCCTATACTACATGCATATATGGCTGGTGGTAAAGCTCTATGGTCACATTTTTGCATAAAGCTAATTTTTCCCTACAACAAAGGAATAATTTTATTTAACTATCATGGTGGTTGTTAAACATTGAGAATGGTTGACAACATCCTCAATCCCAATTAAAAAGTACTCATTAAAAACCTAATAACATTTATTAGAAGTAACATGTTGAGATTCACATGATATTTAAGTACTAGATACTCAAAACGTCCATAACCGGGGACACGGCTAATCATGATTAGTTTATACACTCTGCAGAGGTTTGCGCACTTCTCCCCACAAGACTCGATTGCCTCCGTTTGGTTCTCGCACTACATGGTGTTTGAGAGACGGATGATCGAGACACAGTTTTTCAGAAGCACTAGCACCTTACATGTGGGTAGACCGTACCAACCTACATCCCCTACATCAGGTAGCCTACCTGTAAGAGTTCGCACAACTTACTCAACTATGCCAGAGCCCATATTGGCTTGTGGCTGCACACGGAAGTTTCTAGTTTAAATAATCTCATGATCCCTTAGAGCCTGGGTGGCGGTCCGAAGAAATACAGGCAAGTCCTGATAGAAACTAGGTGCCTCAAATCACCCAGATGTGTGTTTAGGTTGCCACCTTAGATAAACCATTAATAATCTCACATCTGTCATGGATATTCACTCACCCAATCCACGTCTACTAGCATAGCATGGCATAATAAGCAAACGTAGAAGTAACTCCCAAGGTTTCATAAGTAAACAGGTAATAGGTACTACCTCAATCTACTTCCCATCCCACAATTTAAGTTGATCCTAAACATGCAAGTGTTTGAGGAATAGGGCTAATGCATAAAACTGGGTAGTAGAAAAGGTATGATCAAGTGTTACTTGCCTTGCTGATGATCCGCGAGACGTAGAGATTCGAAGTAACAAGTGGCGCACTCCGGGTGATCTAACGCAGACAAACAACAAGCATTCAATAAGTACTCATCTAATCCACAGGGAAATCTCGAATAAAAGATCTAACCAGAGAGTTCAACTTAAGAACCCTGGTTGCAAAAGAATCTAATCAAAATAAGCAACGAAAGTCGAAAGTCGAAAGAGAACGACTCAGTTTTAGCAATTTGAAACTAGGTCAAAATTTTACAGTAGCAAAACTTTGTTTAAGTAGGTTAGTCGGAACGGCGGTTTCGAAACAAAACTCCAGGCGCTTGAATCACCTGATTCCGATAAACGAGCGAGAAAATAAACAGATTTGAAAATTGGATCGGAAATCGAATTCGGAAAATAACGGATTAAATCTGATTAAAAGAAAAACGACGAACAGTTAAAACGACGGACGTTCGTTAACAGAAACTAACCGACGAACACGTTCATTGAAACGAACGGATCGGTGAACGTTCATTAGTTAAAAAACCAAAAAAAAATAAACCAATCTAGGTTTTTTTTTTAAAACCGAACAACGAACGAAAAAACCGGATCGGTTTTTTTGGAATAAAATCGGACCGGGGTGGCGCGGTGAGGTGCTACCTCCATGAAGTCGCCAAGAGGGTCCGGCCTCCGCGGGTCATGTGACGGGCGGTGGGTGGCGGCGGGGTCGGCGGGTGGCGAGGCGGCGTCGGCGACGGCGGCGGCGGCGGCCTTCGGGCGGGGTGGCGGCGGCTCGGGTTGAGGGCGGCGGCGGCGCGGGATGAGGGGAGAGGGGGGGCTCCAGCGGGGGTCTATAGGAGGGGGGGGGTCCGGTGCCTGGGGGGAGGGGGCACGGCGGCGGGTCCAGAGCCGAGCCGGACTCGGCGGGCGGCGGCGTGGTCTCCTCCAGCGCGAGGGGGGAGTGAGCTGGGCACAAGGCGGTTGGGCTGGGCCCTTGGCCCAAAGTGGCGGTGTGTTTTTTTTTTTAAAACAAAACTAAACGAATTAAAAATAAAACCAAACGAACTCCAAATTAAATAAAATTAATTTTCCCCGACTCCTAAAAATGAGTCGAACAAAATGAACTTTTTAAAACGGGGCAAAATGCATATTTTTTTAAAATACTCATTTTTCCCTAAAGCAAATAAACTTTCAAAAACCAAAATAGATTTATTTATTAAATCTTCATTTTTCCTAAATGTTGGGAAAGTCATATTATTCCCACTCTTAATTTTTTTATCAGAAAAACTTTTGAAGATAAATAAATAAATCCAAATGATCCTATTTTCAAAATTTGAGAAATCCCAAATATGAAAATAATGAAACCTCCAACTCTCTCCGAGGGTCCTTGAGTTGCGTGAAATTTTCTAGGATCGGAAAATGCGAGAAAATATGATATGCATGATGACTTAATGTATAACATTCCAAATTGAAAATTTGGGATGTTACACTACCGCTACTAAAGTGGGCCGTGACGAGAAAACCGTGGCATGGTAGAAGGGGATGGAAGAACTAGGTACAGATGCAGTAAAAACGGCGTTTCCCCCATTCTTTCTCCCATGGAGCTTCTGAAAACCCCATCGCAGCCACCGCCTGCCACCCGTGATCGCGCTAAACCCTAGTCCTTTGCCGCCGTTACCGCCGCCGCAACAGACTCGCATTCCCCACCTGTCTTGCACCCACCCGAAGAGATAGCCTTCCCGCCCGCCTCCTCATCTGCTTCAAGCGCCGTTGCTCGTGGCCTCCCTCCCCCCCACAGCCTGGCCACCGGCGCTCCTTCCGCGCATTCCTGGGAGGGAATGACCGAGGCTTGGGGTTCTGCACCTGGGCAGCAGTCCTCGGCCTTTGATTATGGGGTTTTTTCGCCTCCGGAGCGGTGCGTGCTTGCACGGCGCTTGTTTGTGATTTCGATTTTCTTCCTTCGGCATCACGCAGTTGGTGTGGGCTTTCCAGTTTGGGATATTGGTACCTATTTTATGGATTTCGGCTGACGGATTTCCCCCCTGTATCTGACTGAATTTTTGTTCTGTGAGTAACTGATGCCAGGTTCCTGAGCGATGGAATGGGGAACAGCCGACCGAGTGGGGCGCCTTCAACAAGCAGTGGGAGGAGCGGCGGCTTCTCGGGCCATAGAGAAGGATGGCAGATGAGCTACGACCGTGCGAGGGATGGGCGAGGGTTGCGAGGATAAAGAGCAGTAAGAGGAAGATGGAACCCTAGCTTGTCCCCCGGTTGGGGATGACGCCAGGAATCTGGGAAACCATGTGGCGTACGGCATGCGAATTTCTAGTAATGCCCTCGGTGAGGTGCTGGAATCATAGGCGATGGCACAAGATTTTTACCACTGGAGGGCCGCACTGGACAACATCCGAACCACGGCCCCTCACATGCGCGAATCACGTACTCCTTAGTGCCGCACTAGACACCATCCCCCGATGACTGCCGGAACGCAGCGTAAAGTTGAAGTTTTATCATTCTAAAGTAGATCTTGTGTTTTTTGCCATGTTCGTTAGGATTTCTATTTCCTTTTCTATCTACAATCGTATCTTGTTTTTAGTATATAGTGGTTGCCGTAATCGCATTGTTTCATTTCGTTCCAATCCATCGTAGTATATAAAATTTTAGTTCTCAATGACACGCAGTAAGTTATTGACATGTATATGCTGGTGGAGCGCTTGTTAGTTGCCAAGTGGTATGTACACTTGCAATTAACATTTTATGTATTTCAAAAATGTTAAATACATATCATATAGGAGATTTGATGGACACTTTTTGTAACAGTTAATTTCAAGAAAATTCATATTTTCTAAATTTAACACTCCAACATTGAATGTGGCATACTCTTTAATCAGTAATTGCACGATCAATCGAGGTGACTTACTATTCATGAATTCTTGTACATGCATTCCTGGCTACAGGGCCTACTTAAAAGACTTGGCTACAAATCCTTTTCATACCAACTCTTTTCCTTAGCCCCAAACTCTAGCCGCCACCTGGGAAGCGGTCCTCGGCCTCTGATTTTGGGGGCTTTTCGCTTCTGAACTGGTGCATGCGTGCACGGGGCTCATTCGCGATTTTGATTTTCTTCGTTCAGCGTTGCGCAGTTGGTGTGGCCTTTCCACTTTGGGATTTCGGCTGACGGATCTTTTCCTCTGTGTCTGACTGAATTTTTTTCTGTGACTGACTGATGCCAGGTTCCTAAGAAATCTAATGGGGAACAGCCGACCAAGAGGGCGCCTTCGACAAGCAATGGGAACAAGGTGAGGGGCAACATGGAGGCCGTGACAGAAGCTCCCTTCTTGCGGTAGCACGGAGGGCCAGGCGTGTTGGGTCCAGGGACAGGGAGCCTGGGTCGAAGCACATCTCTTGAAAAAGTCTCTATCCTCTCACTATCTCCAATTAATGCCAAGAGGAGGAGTGACGCGCGGAGGAGCGGCCATGGCTCGGGCCATAGAGAAGGAAGGCAGAGGAGCTACGACTGCGCGAGGGATGCGAGGGAGAAAGAGCAGTAAGCGGAAGATGGAACCCTACCTTGTACCCTGATTGGGGAAGAGGCCAGGAATCTGGGAAGACATGTGGCATCGGGTATGTAATTTCCAGTAATTTCCACGGTGAGGCGCTTGAATCACACGCGATAGCGCAGGGTAAAGTTGAAGTTTTATCATTCTAAAGTAGATCTTGTGTTTTATTGCATGTTTGTTAGGATGTCCATTGCCTTTTCTATGTACCGTCATATGTTGTTTTTAGTATAGATTGGTTGCCGTATTCGCGAGAAAACCTTACTTGGTTGCCAATCCATCGTAGTATAGAAACTATTAATTTTCAATGACATGCAGTAAGTTATTGACATGTATATGCTGGTGGAGCCCTTGTTAGTTGGCAAGTGGTATGTACACTAGCAATTAACATCCTGGGAGGGGAATTGTCGGGGGCTTGGGGTTACGCACCTGCGAAGCGGTCATCGGCCTCTGATTTTGGGGGCTTTTCGCCTCTGGACTGCTGCATGCACGCACGATGCTCAGTTGTGATTTCGATTTTCTTCCTTCAGCGTCGCGCAGTTGGACTGGCCTTTCCACTTCTGGATTTCGGCTGACGGGTCTTTTCCTCTGTGTCTGACTGATTTTTTTCTGTGATTGACTGATGCCAGGTTCCTTTGCAATCTAATGGGGAACAGTCGGCCGAGAGGGCTCCTTTGACAAGCAGTGGGAACTTGGTGAGGGAAACATGGAGGCCGTGACGGAAGCTCCCTTCTTGCGGTAGCACGGAGGGCCAGGCGTGTTGGGTCCAGGGAGCCCGGGTTAGAGCACATCTCTTGAAAAAAAGGTGTCTATCCTCCGACTATCTCCAATTAATGCCAAGAGGAGAAGTGACACGCGGAGGAGCGGTCGCGGCTTGGGGCATAGAGAAAGAAGGCAGAGGAGCTATCACTTTCTGCGTGGGATGCGAGGGAGAAAGAGTAGTACGCGGAAGATGGAACCCTATCTTGTCCCCCAATTGGGGATGATGCCAGGAATCCAGGGAAGTCATGTGACATCGGGTATGTGAATTTCCAGTAATGCCATCGGCGGGGGCTGGAATCATAGGCGATGGCACGAGATTTTTACCGCCGGAGGGACGCACTGGACGACATTGCAACTACGGACACTGGCAAGCGCGAATCCTGGATTCCACCATAGTGCCGCACTAGGCACGATCCCCCAATGGCTGCCGGAGCGCATGGTAAATTTGAAGTTTTATCATTCTAAAGTAGATCTTGTGTTTTTTGCATGTTTGTTAGTATGACTATTTCCTTTTCTATCAACTGTCACATGTTGTTTTTAGAATATAGTGCTTGTCGTGTCGCGAGAAAACCTTCTTGTTTCATTTCATTCCAATCCATCGTAGTATAGAAATTTTTTAATTCTCAGTGACTGCAGTAAGTTATTGACATGTATATGCTGGTGGAGCCCTTGTTAGTTGCCAAGTGGTATGTACACTAGAGATTAACATTTTATGTAGTTTAAAAATGTTAAATACATATCATATAGGAGAATTGATGGACACTTTTTGTAACAATTGATTTCCAAGAAAATTCATATTTTCTAAATTTAACACCCCAACATTGAGTGTGGCATACTCATTAATCAGTAATTGCATGATAGATCGATGAGACTTAATATTCGCAAATTCTTGTACATGCATTCCTGGCTACAGGGCCTTTTTATGATCGACTTGAGACAGACTAGGTGCTTATGTACAGGGATGCACACAAGAAATAGGATCTTGGGCCCCTCCCAGGCTTGGGGCTTATGCGGCCCCCTGCGCCTAGGCCATGAGCCTACCCTAGTTGAAAGACTCGGCTATAAATCATATTCATACCAACGCTTCTCCATAGCTCCAAACGCTAGCCGCCACCCCAATCCTCGCGATCCCAGATTTCTTCTTCTTTGTCCCAAACGAACACTTGAAGTCTTCGATGCCTCCACCTTCGTTAAGGATTCGCCACAGGATCTTCACCGCCCGGAGCTTCGCCCTCGGTCACCGGCCTCACCACCCTCAAAGTTTTTTCCATCGGTGCCATCATAGTCCCTCCTGAGTTGGAGCAAGATGCGTTGCAAAAAGCATCCTGTCGTCGATGCTTCTAGTGGATCGACGCCGCTATAGTGAATCGTAAAATTGCCGCTTTTTCATTCTAATTTGGATCTAGTGTTTTTCTTTCATGTTTGTTATGATGTTTAGTTTCTTTCCTATGCCACATCATATGTTGTTTCTAGTATATATTGGTTGCGGAGTCGCTGGAAAACCTTCCCGAGGCATAGTAGAAACCACCTGATTCCATGGCCATTCTTTCAAAGATAAGCTCGTGAGCACCCACCCGTTGCTGAGAGCATAAGCCTTCGCCCGTCGCAACATCAAAAAATGATCTCACCGCTCATTTTAGGGTAGATCCACCAAGGTGTAGGGTAGGACATGCCCCACCCTAAGATGTAGGGCCAGCCAATATACCTACCAAAAGAAGGAAATAGACCAAAACGCCAAGCCTAACTCACCTCGGCCCACCCTAGCAATCTGGTCTGATCTACCACTAGCTGTTTGACCATAATTATTTTCCAATACTAATATTTAGGCACGTGCTTAACGTGGTGATAAAAATACTCTGACCGATAGGTCCCACCAACTCCGGTCTAGTAGAATTAATGTCATTCGTCTGTTCTGCCCTCATAATAAATGCACCACAATTATTGCTCAATAATGACATTATTACATTCAACTACTTTTGGTCCAATGGTGGGGGTGGGGTGCGGTGTGGGAGAGACATGACATTTACAGCTCAGAAGCCACTACCGCTACTATAGTGGCCCATGACGAGATGGCCGCACGTGGGCAGTAGGGGAAGGAAGAGCCAGGAAGGAACACAGTAATAACAACGTTTCCCCTTCTTTCTCCCACCGGAACTGCTCAAAAACCCATCGCGGCCGCCGCACGCCACCCGCAATCATGCGAAACCCTAGGCCTCCGTCGCTGTCACCGCCACTGTGACTAGCCCTCATTCCCCACTTATCTTCCACCCACCCACAGAGATAACGCTTTGCCCGCCCGCCCGCCTCCTCCTCTGTTTCGCACGTCGTCGCTTGGGGCCACCCTCTCTTCCGTGGGCCTATCCGTTGGCCCCTTCCGCTCGTTTTGTGGAGGGGACTGGCCAGAGGCTATAGGTTCCGCACCTGGGCAGCGGTCCTCGGCCTCCGATTTTTGTGGGTTTTTCGCCTCCGGACAGGTGTGTGCTCGCACATAACTCGTTCGCGATTTTGACTTCTTCCTTCGGCGTCGCTCAGTTGGTGTGGCCTTTCCAATTTAGGATTTTGGTTCCTATTTTGTGGATTTTGGCTGATAAATTATTGCCCTTTGACTAACTGGATTTTTGTTCTGTGACTGACCGATGCCAGGTTCCTGAGGGACGGAATGGGGAACAACCGGACGAGAGGGGAGCCTTTGACAAGCAGTGGGAACGTGGCGAGAGGCAACGGAGGCCGTCCACGAAGTTCCCCACTTGTGGCAGCACGGAGGTCCGGTAGCGTCGGGGCTGGGGAGACTTGGTCGGAGCACATCTCTTGAAAAAAGGTATGTATCCTCCTACTATCTTCAATTAATGCCAAGAGGAGGAGTGAGGCGCGGAGGAGCAGTGGCGGCTCGGGCCGTATACAAGGAAGGCAGAGGAGCTACGACTGCAAGGGATGCAAGAGGGATGAAAGGTAGAAAGAGTACTAAGCGAAAGATGGAATCCCAGCTTGTCCGTCAATTGGGGATAAGGCCAGGAATCTGGGGAAGCCATGTGGCATCTGGTATGCGAATTTCCAGTAATGACCTCGGCGGGGCGCTGGAATCACAGGCGATCGCATGATATTTTACCGCTGGAGGGCCGCATTGGACATCATCCCAGCCACAGTCACCGACAGGCGCAAGTCGCGGACTCCTCCATAGTGCCGCACTACACATCATCCCCCGATGGCTGCCGGAGCGCAAGGCGAGGTTAAAGTTTTATCATTCTAAAGTAGATCTTCTGTTTTTTGCATGTTTGTTAGGATGTCTATTTCCTTTTCTACCTACTATTATATGTTGTTTAGTAGATAGTTGTTGTCGTAATCACGAGAAAATCTTCTTGTTTCATTTCATTCCAATCCATCGTAGTATAGAAATTATTAATTCTCAATGACATGCAGTAACTTATTGACATGTATATGCTGGTGGAAACCCTTGTTAGTTGCCAAGTGGTATGTACAGTAGCAATTAACATTTTATGTAGTTTAAAATGTTAAATACATATCACATTGGCGATTTTTGAAGGAAACATGCCCTAGAGGAAATAATAAAGTTGTTACTTATATTTCCTTGTATCATGATAAATGTTTATTATTCTTGCTAGAATTTTTTTAACCGGAAACTTAGTACATGTGTGAATACATAGACAAACAAAGTGTCACTAGTATGCCTCTACACTAGCACGTTTATCAAAGATGGTTAAGTTTCCTAGCCATGGACAAAGAGTTGTCATTTGATAAACGGGATCACATCATTAGAGAATGATGTGATTGACTAGACCCATCCGTTAGCTTAGCACTATGATCGTTTAGTTTATTGCTATTGCTTTCTCCATAACTTATACATGTTCCTATGAGTATGAGATTATGAAACTCCCGAATACCGCAGGAACACTTAGTGTGCTATCAACCGTCACAACATAACTGGGTGACTATAAAGATGCTCTACAGGTGTCTCCGATGGTGTTTGTCGAGTTGGCATAGATCAAGATTAGGATTTGTCACACTGATTGTCGGAGAGGTATCTATGGGCCCTCTCGGTAATGCACATCACTATAAGCCTTGCAAGCAATGTGACTAATGAGTTAGTTACGGGATGATGCATTACGGAACGAGTAAAGGGACTTGCATGTAACAAGATTGAACTAGGTATTGAGATACCGACGATCGAATGTCGGGCAAGTAACATACCGATGACAAAGGGAACAACGTATGTTGTTATACGGTTTGACCGATAAAGATCTTCGTAGAGTATGTAGGAACCAATATGAGCATCCAGGTTCCGCTTATTGGTTATTGACTGGAGATGAGTCTCGGCCATGTCTACATAGTTCTCGAACCTGTAGGGTCCGCACGCTTAATGTTCGGTGATGATCGGTATTATGAGTTTATGTGTTTTGATGTACCGAAGGTATTTCGGTGTTCCTAATATGATCACGGATGTGATGAGGAGTCTTTAAATGGTCGAGACAGAAAGATCTATATATTGGAAGGCTATGTTTGGACATCGGAATGGTTTTGGGTGAGTTCGGGCATTTACCGGAGTACCGGGGGGTTACCGGAACCCCCCGGGGAGTGTATGGGCCTTATTGGGCCTTAGTGGGAGAGAGGAGGAGGCGGCCATGCACTACTAGGGAAAAGGCTATACACAAAAAGTTATTAGTAGCGAGGGTTAAAAACCCACGCTACTGCTACTTACCAGTAGCGCAGGTTTTTAAACCTCGCTACTACTAAGTTGATAGCAGTAGCGCGGGTTTTTAACACTCGCTACTACTAAGCGGTCTCTACCGTGCCCCCCGGGGCATGCCATAGTAGTAGCGCGGGTTTTTAAAACCTCGCTACCACTAAGTTTGATAGCAGTAGCGTTGGTTTTTAGCCCTCGCTACTACTAAGTGGTGCCATAGTAGTAGCGAGGGGGTAAAAAACCGCGCTGCTACTAAAGGTCCCACTTTCAAACTCTACCCCCCCCCCCCCTGGATCGCCTTTTCAGTTTTAAAAAAATAAAAGAAAATGACCAAAATGTCAAAAAAATAAAAGAAAATAAGTTTCCCATGTGATATGTGGTCTAGTTGTTGGGAAAATTTGCAAATATGAATTTCGACTTTATTTGCAAAATCTCTTGAGAATTTGTAAAAATGGGCATAACTTTTGCATACTAACTCGGATGAAAAAGTTTTTTATATGAAAAATCATCTACTCGAAACTCTCCCTTGACCTCAGCTGGATCTAGAGTTCGTGGGACGTCACCGAGCTGAACGTGTGCATATCATGGAGGTGCCATACCTTCGGTGCTAGGATCGATCGGATCATGAAGACGTACGACTACATCAACCGCGTTATCATAACGCTTCCGCTTGCGGTCTATTAGGGTACGTAGACAACACTCTCCCCCTCTCGTTGCTATGCATCACCTAGATGGACCTTGCGTGTGCGTAAGTTTTTTTTTTGAAATTACTGTGTTCCCCAACAGTGGCATCCGAGCCAGGTCTATGCGTAGATGTTATATGCACGAGTAGAACGCAAAGAGTTGTGAGCGATAATAGTCATACTGTTTACCAGCATGTCATACATTGATTCGGTGGTATTGTTGGGTGAAGCGGCTCAGACCAACATTACGCGTACGCTTACGCGAGACTGGTTCTACCGACATGCTTCGCACACACGTGGCTAGTGGGTGTCTGCCACAGTGGTTGTCGTAATCACGAGAAAATCTTCTTGTTTCATTTCATTCCAATCCATCGTAGTATAGAAATTATTAATTCTCAATGTCATGCAGTAAGTTATTGACATGTATATGCTGGTGGAAACCCTTGTTAGTTGCCAAGTGGTATGTACAGTAGCAATTAACATTTTATGTAGTTTAAAATGTTAAATACATATCACATTGGAGATGTTTGAAGGAAACATGCCCTAGAGGAAATAATAAAGTTGTTACTTATATTTCCTTATATCATGATAAATGTTTATTATTCTTGCTAGAACTGTTTTAACCGGAAACTTAGTACATGTGTGAATACATAGATGAACAGAGTGTCACTAGTATGCCTCTACACTAGCACATTTATGAAAGATGGTTAAGTTTCCTAGCCATGGACAAAGAGTTGTCATTTGATAAACGGGATCACATCATTAGAGAATGATGTGATTGACTTGACCCATCCGTTAGCTTAGCACTATGATCGTTTAGTTTATTGCTATTGCTTTCTCCATAACTTATACATGTTCCTATGAGTATGAGATTATGAAACTCCCGAATACCGCAGGAACACTTAGTGTGCTATCAAACGTCACAACATAACTGGGTGACTATAAAGATGCTCTACAGGTGTCTCCGATGGTGTTTTTTGAGTTGGCATAGATCAAGATTAGGATTTGTCACACTGATTGTCGGAGAGGTATCTATGGTCCCTCTCAGTAATGCACATCACTATAAGCCTTGCAAGCAATGTGACTAATGAGTTAGTTACGGGATGATGCAATATGGAACGAGTAAAGAGACTTGCATGTAACAAGATTGAACTAGGTATTGAGATACCGAATATCGAATGTCGGGCAAGTAACATACCGATGACAAAGGGAACAACATATGTTGTTATACGGTTTGACCGATAAAGATCTTCGTAGAGTATGTAGGAACCAATATGAGCATCCAGGTTCCGCTATTGGTTATTGACCGGAGACGAGTCTCGGCCATCTCTACAAAGTTCTCGAACCTGTAGGGTCCGCAGGCTTAACGTTCGGTGATGATCGATATTATGAGTTTATGTGTTTTGAAGTACCGAAGGTATTTCTGTGTTCCGGATATGATCACGGATGTGACGAGGAGTCTCAATATGGTCGAGACATAAAGATCTATATATTGCAAGGCTATGTTTGGACATCGGAATGGTTTCGGGTGAGTTCGGGCATTTTCCGGAGTACCGGGGGTTACCGGAACCCCCAGGGAGTGTATGCGCCTTATTGGGCCTTAGTGGGAGAGAGGAGGAGGCGACCATGTGGAGGACGCCCCCCAAGCCCAATCCGAATTGGGCGGGGCGGGGGGGGGGGGGTTTCCTTCCCTCTCTATCCCCTTCCTTCCTCTCCTACTCCAAATAGGGAAGGGGAATCCTACTCCCACAGGGAGTAGGACTTCCCCCTTGGGCGCGCCATGAGAGGGCCGGCCCTCCCCCTCCTCCACTCCTTTATATACGGGGGAGGGGGGTGCCCCATAGACACACAAGTTGATTGATTTAGCCGTGTGCGGTGCCCCCCTCCACAGATTTCCACCTCGGTCATATCGTTGCAGTGCATAGGCGAAGCCCTGTGCCGGTAGCTTCATCATCACCGTCATCACGCCATCGTGTTGACGAAACACTCCCTCGACCTCAGCTGGATGTAGATTTCATGGGACGTCACCGAGCTGAACGTGTGCAGATCATGGAGGTGCCATACCTTCGGTGCTAGGATCGGTCGGATCATGAAGACGTACGACTACATCAACCGCGTTATCATAACGCTTCCGCTTGCGGTCTATGAGGGTACGTAGACAACACTCTCCCCCTCTCGTTGCTATGCATCACCTAGATGGACCTTGCGTGTGCGTAAGATTTTTTTTGAAATTACAGTGTTCCCCAACAGTGGCATCCGAGCCAGGTCTATACGTAGATGTTATATGCACGAGTAGAACGCAAAGAGTTGTGAGCGATAATAGTCATACTGCTTACCAGCATGTCATACTTTGATTCGGTGGTATTGTTGGGTCAAGCGGCTCAGACCAACATTACGCGTACGCTTACGCGAGACTGGTTCTACCGACATGCTTCGCACACACGTGGCTAGTGGATGTCTGTTTCTCCAACTTTAGTTGAATCGAGTGTGACTACGCCCGATCCTTGTTGAAGGTTAAAACAGCAAACTTGACGAAAAATCGTTGTGGTTTTGATGCGTAGGTAAGAACGGTTCTTGCTAAGGCCGTAGCAGCCATGTAAAACTTGCAACAACAAAGTAGAGGACGTCTAACTTGTTTTTGCAGGGCATGTTGTGATGTGATATGGTCAAGACGTGATTATATAAATTGTTGTATGAGATGATCATGTTTTGTAACACAGTTATGGGCAACTGGTAGGAGCCATATGGTTGTCTCTTTATTGTATGAAATGCAATTGCCATGTAATTGATTTACTTTATCACTAAGCGGTAGCGATAGTCGTAGTAGCAATAGTTGGTGAGACGACAACGATGCTTTGATAGAGATCAATGTGTCAAGCCGGTGACGATGGTGATCATGACGGTGCTTTGGAGATGGAGATCAAAGGCACAAGATGATGATGGCCATATCATATCACTTATATTGATTGCACGTGATGTTTATCCTTTATGCATCTTATTTTGCTTAGAACAGCGGTAGCATTATAAGATGATCTCTCACTAAATTTCAGGGTATAAGTGTTCTCCCTGAGTATGCACCGTTGCTACAGTTCGTCGTGCCGACACACCACGTGATGATCGGGTGTGATAAGCTTGTTCACATACAACGGGTGCAAGCCAGTTTTGCACACACAGAATACTCGGGTTAAACTTGACGAGCCTAGCATATGCAGATATGGCCTTGGAACACTGAGACCGAAAGGTCGAACGTGAATCATATAGTAGATATGATCAACATAGTGATGTTCACCATTGAAAACTACTCCATCTCACGTGATGATCGGACATGGTTTAGTTCATATGGATCACGTGATCACTTAGATGATTAGAGGGATGTCTATCTAAGTGGGAGTTCTTAAGTAATATGATTAATTTAACTTTAATTTATCATGAACTTAGTACCTAATAGTATTTTGCATGTCTATGTTGTTTTAGATAAATGGCCCATGCTGTTGTTCCATTGAATTTTAATGTGTTCTTAGAGAAAGCTAAGTTTAAAGATGATGGTAGCAATTACACGGACTGGGCCCATAACTTGAGGATTATCCTCATTGCTGCACAGAAGAATTACGTCCTGGAAGCATCTGGGCAGCAGTCCTCGAGCCCTTTCATTTTTGGGGTTTTTTTTGCCTCCGGACCGGCGCGTGCTCGCACAACACTCGTTCGCGATTTTGATTTTCCTACTTTGGCGTCGCGCAGTTGGTGTGGTCTTTCCATTTTGTGATCTTGGTTCCAATATTATGGATTTTGGCTAACGGATTATCCCCCTGTGTCTGACTGAATTTTTGTTCTGTGACTGACCGATGCCAGGTTCCTGAGCGACAGAATGGGGCACAACCGGCCAAGTGGGACGCCTTTGACAAGCAGTGGGAACATGGCGAGGGGCAATGCGGAGGCCGTGACGGAAGCTCCCCTCTCTCGGCAGCACGAAGGGCCAGATGCGTCAGGTCTGGGGAGCCCAGGTTAGAGAACACCTCTTGAAAACGAAGTTCTCTATGCTCCTACTATCTCCAATTAATGCCAAGAGGAGGATTGAGGTGTGGAGGAGCGGCGACGGCTCGGGCCATAGAGAGGAAGGCAGAGGAGCTACAACTACGCGAGGGATGCGAGGGAGAAACAGTAGTAAGCGGAAGATGGAACCCTACCTTGTACCCCGATTGGGGATGAAGCCAGGAATCCGGGGAATCCATGTGGCATCGGGTATGCGAATTTCCAGTAATGTCCACGGCGGGGCGCATGAATCACATGCGATGGCATGAGATTTTTACCACTAAAGGGCCGCACTGGACAACATCCCAGCCACGGTCACTGACAGACATGAATCGCGGAGTCCACCATAGTGTCGCACTAGACACCGTCCCCCGATGGCTGCAGGAGTGCATGGTAAAGTTGAAGTTTTATCATTCTAAAGTAGATCTTGTGTTTTATTGCATGTTTGTTAGGATGTCCATTTCCTTTTCTATGTACCTTCGTATGTTGTTTTTAGCATATAGTGGTTGCCGTATTCGCGAGAAAACCTTCATGTTTCATTTCATTCCAATCCATCGTTGTATAGAAATTATTAATTTTCAATGACATGCAGTATGTTATTGACATGTATATGCTGGTGGAGCCCTTGTTAGTTGGCAAGTGGTATGTACACTAGCAATTAACATTTTATGTATTTCAAACATGTTAAGTACATATCATATAGGTGATTTTATGGACACTTTTTGTAACAATTGATTTCCAAGAAAATTCGTATTTTCTAAATTTAACATCCGACATTGAATGTGGCATAATAATTAATCAGTAATTGCACGATCGATCAAGATGACTTACTATTCACGAATTGTTGTACATGCTTTCCTTGCTACATGGCCTTTTTATATTCGAGACAGACTATGTGTTTACGTACAGGGATGCACACAAGATATAGGATCTTTGGCCCCTCCCAGGCTTGGATCTTACGCGGTCCCCCTCCCTCCTAGGCCCAGAGCCAATCCTACTTAAAGGACTCGGCCATTAATCCTTTTCGTACCAACTATTTTGCATAGGACCAAACCCTAGCCACCACCCCAATCCTTGCGATCCCAAACTTCTTCTTATTCATCCCAGACGAACAATTGAAGTCTCCGCCGCCTCCACCTCCGGTAAGGTTTCGCCTCCACAGGATCTTCATTGCCCGGAGCTTCGCCCTAGGTAACCGTCCTCAGCACCCTCGAAGGTTTTTCCATTAGGGCCACCATAGTCACCCCTGAGTTGGAGCAAGAAGCGCATGAGAAAGCGTCCCATCGTCGATGCTCCTAGTGGGTCGGGTCGCCGCCTGAGTGCACGGTAAAATTGCCGATTTTCATTCTAATTTGTATATAGTGTTTTTTTCATGTTTGTTATGATATTTATTTCCTTTCCAATGTGGCATCATATGTTGTTTCTATTATATAGTGGTTGCGGGAGTCGCCAAAAAACCGTCCTCAAGCATAGTCGGAACCACTGGATTCCATGTCTATTCTTTCAGAATAAGCTAAGCGAGCACCCACCCATTGCTGAGAGCATGAGCCTTCTCCCGTCGCAACATCAAAATTACGATCTTGCTGCTCATTTCAGGGTAGATCCAACAGGGTGTTGGGTAGGACATGCCCCACCCTAAGATCTAGGGCCGGCCAATATGCCTACATAAGAAAAGGAAATAGACCAAAAGGCCAAGCTGAACTCACCCCAGGCCCCACCCTAGCAATCTGGTTAGATCTATCACTAGCTGTTTGACGTAACTATTTTCCAATACTAATATTTAGGCACGTGCTTACCGTGATGATAAAAATAGTCTGAGTTGTAGGTCCCACCAACTCCGGTCTAGTAGAATCAATGTTCTTCATCTGTTCCGCCCCCACAATAAATGCACCCAATTATTGATCAATAATGAAATTATTACATTCAACTCCTTTTGGTCCAATGGTGGGAGTGGATTGGTGTGGTGAAAAGACATGCCATTTACAGCTCATAAGCCACTACCGCTACTAAAGTGGGCCGTGACTAGAAAACCGCGGCGCGGTAGAAGGGGAAGGAAGAACTAGGGAGAGATGCGGGCAAAACCGCGTTTCCCCCATTCTTTCTCCCATATGGAGCTTCTCAAAACCCCATCGCAGCCACCGCCTGCCACCCGTGATCACGCTAAACCCTAGTCCTTTGCCGCCATCACCGCCGCCGCAACAGACTCGCATTCCCCACCTGTCTTGCACCCACCCGAAGAGATACCCTTCCCGCCCGCTTCCTCATCTGCTTCAAGCGCCGTTGCTCGGGGCCTCCCTCCCCACCACATCCTGGACACCGGCGCTCCTTCCGCGCATTCCGGGAGGGGAATGGCCGAGGGCTTGGGGTTCTGCACCTGGGCAACAGTCCTCGGCCTTTGATTATGGGGTTTTTTCGCCTCCGGAGCGGTGCGTGCTTGCACGGCGCTTGTTCGCGATTTCGATTTTCTTCCTTCGGCGTCGCACAGTTGGTGTGGCCTTTCCAGTTTGGGATATTGGTTCCTGTTTTATGGATTTCGGCTGACGGATTTCCCCCCTTGTATCTGACTGAATTTTTGTTCTGTGAGTAACTGATGCCAGGTTCCTAAGCGATGGAATGGGGAACAGCCGACCGAGAGGGACGCCTTAAACAAGCAGTGGGAGGAGCGGCGGCTTCTCGGGCCATAGAGAAGGATGGCAGATGAGCTACGACCGTGCGAGGGATGGGCGAGGGTTGCGAGGGAGAAAGAGTTGTATGCGCAAGATGGAACCCTAGCTTGTCCCCCGGTTGGGGATGAGGCCAGGAATCCGGGGAAACCTTGTGGCATACGGTATGTGAATTTCCAGTAATGCCCTCGGTGGGGTCCTGGAATCATAGGCGATGGCACAAGATTTTTACCGCTGGAGGGCCGCACTGGACAACATCCGAACCACGGTTCCTCACATGCGCGAATCACGTACTCCTTAGTGCCGCACTAGACACCATCCCCCGATGACTGCCGGAATGCAGCGTAAAGTTGAAGTTTTATCATTCTAAAGTAGATCTTGTGTTTTTTGGCATGTTTGTTAGGATTTATATTTCCTTTTCTATCTACAATTGTATCTTGTTTTTAGTATATAGTGGTTGCCGTAATCGCATTGTTTCATTTCGTTCCAATGCATTGCAGTATAGAAAATTCTAATTCTCAATGACATGCAGTAAGTTATTGACATGTATATGCTGGTGGAGCCCTTGTTCGTTGCCAAGTGGTATGTACACTAGAGATTAACATTTTATGTAGTTTAAAAATGTTAAATACATATCATATAGGAGATTTGATGGACACTTTTTGTAACAATTGATTTCCAAGAAAATTCATATTTTCTAAATTTAACACTCCAACATTGAGTGTGGCATACTCATTAATCAGTAATTGCATGATCGAACGAGGCGACTTACTGTTCGCAAATTCTTGTACATGCATTCCTGGCTACAGGGCCTTTTTATGATCGATTTGAGACAGACTATGTGCTTATGTACAGGGATGCACACAAGAAATAGGATCTTGGGCCCCTCCCAGGCTTGGGGCTTATGCGCCCCCTCCGCCTAGGCCGAGAGCCAACCCTACTTGAAAGACTTGGCTATAAATCCTTTTCATACCAACTCTTTTCCATAGCCCCAAACCCTAGCCGCCACCCTAATCCTCGTGATCCCTGACCTCTTCTTCTTCATCATCCCAGACAAACACTTGAATTCTCCGACGCCTCCACCTCCGGTGAGATTCGCCTCCACAGGATCTTGATCGCCCGGTGCTTCGCCCTCGGTTACCATCCTCACCACCTTCAAAGTTTTCTCCATCGGTGCCACCATAGACCCCCTTGAGATGGAGCAAGATGCGCAGGAGAAAGCGTCATGTCGTCGAACCTCCTAGTGGATCGGGACGCCGCTGTAGTGCACGGTAAAATTGCCTATTTTCCATTATAATTTTGATCTAGTCTTTTTTTCATGTTTGTTATTATGTTTATTTCCTTTCCTACACGGCATCATATGTTGTTTCTATTATATAGTGGATGCGGGAGTCACCAGAAAACCTTCCTGAAGCATAGTCGGACCCACCCAATTTTATGTCGATTGTTTCAGTATAAGCTCAATGAGCACCCGCCCATTGCTTAGAGCATTAGCCTTTTCCTGTCACACCATAAAATAATATGATCTCACCGCTCATTTCTGGGTAGATCAAACAAGGTATAGGGTAGGACATGCCCCACCCTAAGATCTAGTTCCAGCCAATATATCTATCAAAGAAGGAAATAGACCAAAAGGCCTAGCCCAACTCACCTCGACCCTACCCTAGTAATCTGGTCTGATCTATCACCAGCTGTTTGACCGTAATTATTTTCCAATACTTATATTTAGGCACATGCTTACCGTGATGTTAAAATACTCTGACGGATACGTCCCACCCACTCCAGTCTAGTAGAATTAATGTCCTCAGCCTTTTCTGCCCCCATAATAAATGCACCACAATTATTGCTCAATAACGACATTATTACATTCAACCCCTTTTGGTCCAATGCTGGGGGTGGGGTGGGGTGGCGGAGAGACTAGACATTTACAGCTTAGAAGCCACTGCTGCTACTACCATGCCCGTGACGAGACGGTCGCGGCGCGGGCAGAAGGGGAAGGAAGAGCCAGGGAGGGACATGATAACAACGATGTTTCCCCCTTTCTTTCTCCCACCGGAGCAGCACAAAATCCAACCACAGTCGCTGCCCGCCACCCACGGTCGCGCTAAACCATAGACCTCCTTTGCTGTCACCACCACCGCGACCGACCCGCATTCCCCGCCTGTCTTGCACGCACCGGTAGAGATACCGCTTCGCTCGCCCGCCCGCCTCCTCCTCTGTTTAACGAGCCATCGCTCGGGGCCTCCCTCCCCTCCGTCGGCCCAGCCGCCGGTGTGCCTTCCGCGTGTTCCTGGGAGGGGAATTGTCGGGAGCTTGGGGTTCCGCACCTGGGAAGCGGTCATCGGCCTCTGATTTTGGGGGCTTTTCGCCTCTGGACTGTTGCATGCACGCACGATTCTCATTCGTGATTTCGATTTTCTTCCTTCAGCGTCGCGCAGTTGGAGTGGCCTTTCCACTTTGGGATTTCGGTGTGGGTCTTTTCCTCTGTGTCGACTTATTTTTTTCTGTGATTGGTGATGCGGGTTTCTGCGCAATCTAATGGGGAACAGCCGGCCGAGAGGGCTCCTTCAACAAGCAGTGGGAACTTGGTGAGGGGAAACATGGAGGCCGTCACGGAAGCTCCCTTCTTGCGGTAGCACGGAGGGCCAGGCGTGTTGGGTCCAGGGAGCCCGGGTCAGAGCACATCTCCTAAAGAAAAGGTGTCTATCCTCCGACTATCTCCAATTAATGCCAAGAGGAGGAGTGACACGCGGAGGAGCGGTCGCGGCTCGGGTCATAGAGAAGGAAGGCAGAGGAGCTATGACTGTGCGTGGGATGCGAGGGAGAAAGAGTAGTAAGCGGAAGATGGAACCCTATCTTGTCCCCCAATTGGGGATGATGCCAGGAATCCGGGGAAGTCATGTGGCATCGGGTATGTGAATTTCGATGAATGCCCTCGTGGCGCTGGAATCACTGACGATGGCACGAGATTTTATCGCCCGGAGGGCCGCACTGGGCGACATCGCAACCACGGTCAGCAGCGGCCGCGAATCCTGGATTCCACCATAGTGCCGCACTAGACACGATCCCCCAATGGCTGCCGGAGCGCATGGTAAATTTGAAGTTTTATCATTCTAAAGTAGATCTTGTGTTTTTTGCATGTTCCTTAGTATGACTATTTCCTTTTCTATCAACTGTCACATGTTGTTTTTAGAATATAGTGCTTGTCGTAATCGCGAGAAAACCTTCTTGTTTCATTTCATTCCAATCCATCGTAGTATAGAAATTTTATAATTCTCAGTGACTGCAGTAAGTTATTGACATGTATATGCTGGTGGAGCCCTTGTTAGTTGCCAAGTGGTATGTACACTAGAGATTAACATTTTATGTAGTTTAAAAATGTTAAATACATATCATATAGGAGATTTGATGGACACTTTTTATAACAATTGATTTCCAAGAAAATCCATATTTTCTAAATTTAACACTCTAACATTGAGTGTGGCATACTCATTAATCAGTAATTGCATGATCGATCAAGGAGACTTAATATTCGCAAATTCTTGTACATACATTCCTGGCTACAGGGCCTTTTTATGATCGACTTGAGACAGACTATGTGCTTATGTACAGGGATACACACAAAAAATAGGATCTTGAGCCCCTCCCAGGCTTGGCGCTTATTCTTCTTCTTCGTCCCAAACGAACACTTGAAGTCTCCGATGCCTCCACTTCCATTAAGGATTCGCCACAGGATCTTCACCGCCCGGAGCTTCGCCCTCGGTCACCGGCCTCACCACCCTCAAAGTTTTTCCATCAGTGCCATAATAGTCCCTCCTGAGTTGGAGCAAGATGCGTTGCAGAAAGCATCCTGTCGTCGATGCTCCTAGTGGATCGGGACGCCGCTATAGCGAATCGTAAAATTGCCGCTTTTTCATTCTAATTTGGATCTAGTGTTTTTCTCTCATGTTTGTTATGATGTTTAGTTCCTTTCCTATGCCGCATCATATGTTGTTTCTAGTATATATTGGTTGCGGGAGTTGCTTGAAAACCTTCCTGAGGCATAGTCAAAACCACCTGATTCCATGGCCATTCTTTCAGCATAAGCTCAGCGAGCACCCACCCGTTGCTGAGAGCATAAGCCTTCGCCCGTCGCAACATCAAAAATGATCTCACCGCTCATTTTAGGGTAGATCCACCAAGGTGTAGGGTAGGACATGCTCCACCCTAAGATGTAGGGCCAGCCAATATACCTACCAAAAGAAGGAAATAGACCAAAACGCCAAGCCTAACTCACCTCGGCCCACCCTAGCAATCTGGTCTGATCTACCACTAGCTTTTTGACCATAATTATTTTCCAACACTAATATTTAGGCACGTAATTACCGTGGTGATAAAAATACTCTGACCGATAGGTCCCACCAACTACGGTCTAGTAGAATTAATGTCATTCGTCTGTTCTTCCCCCATAATAAATGCACCACAATTATTGCTCAATAATGACATTATTACATAAAACTACTTTTGGTCCAATGGTGGGGGTGGGGTGCGGTGTGGGAGATACATGACATTTACAGCTCAGAAGGCACTACCGCTACTACAGTGGCCCATGACGAGATGGCCACAGCATGGGCAGTAGGGGAAGGAAGAGCCAGGAAGGAACACAGTAATAACGGTGTTTCCCCTTCTTTCTCCCACCGGAGCTGCTCAAAACCCCATCGCGGCCGCCGCACGCCACCCGCAATAATGCGAAACCCTAGGCCTCCGTCGCCGTCAACGCCACCGTGACTAGCCCTCATTCCCCACTTATCTTGCACCCACCCGCAGAGATAACGCTTTGCCCGCCCGCCAGCCTCCTCCTCTGTTTCGCACGTCGTCGCTTGGGGCCACCCTCTCTTCCGAGGGCCTATCCGTCGGACCCTTCCGCTCGTTTTGTGGAGGGGATTGGCCAGAGGCTATAGGTTCCGCACCTGGGCAGCGGTCCTCGGTCTCCGATTTTTGTGGGTTTTTCGCCTCCGGACAGGTGTGTGCTCGCACATAACTCATTCGCGATTTTGACTTTCTTCCTTCGGCGTCACGCAGTTGGTGTGGCCTTTCCAGTTTAGGATTTTGGTTCCTATTTTTGTGGATTTTGGCAGATAAATTATTGCCCTTTGACTGACTGGATTTTTGTTCTGTGACTGACCGATGCCAGGTTCCTGAGGGACGGAATGGGGAACAACTAGACGAGAGGGGAGCCTTTGACAAGCAGTGGGAACATGGCGAGAGGCAACGCGGAGGCCGTCACAGAAGTTCCCCACTTGTGGCAGCACGGAGGTCCAGGCGCGTCGGGGCTGGGGAGCCTTGGTCAGAGCACATCTCTTAAAAAAAGGTATGTATCCTCCTACTATCTTCAATTAATGCCAAGAGGAGGAGTGAGGCGCGGAGGAGCAGTGGCGGCTCGGGCCGTATACAAGGAAGGCAGAGGAGCTACGACTGCAAGGGATGCAAGAGGGATGAAAGGTAGAAAGAGTACTAAGCGATAGATGGAATCCCAGCTTGTCCGTCAATTGGGGATGAGGCCAGGAATCTGGGGAAGCCATGTGGCATCTGGTATGCGAATTTCCAGTAATGACCTCGGCGGGGCGCTGGAATCACAGTCGATGGCATGAGATTTTACCGCTATAGGGCCGCATTGGACATCATCCCAGCCACAGTCACTAACAGGCGCAAATCGTGGACTCCTCCACAGTGCCGCACTACACATCATCCCCCGATGGCTGCCGCAGCGCAAGGCGAGGTTAAAATTTTATCATTCTAAAGTAGATCTTGTGTTTTTTGCATGTTTGTTAGGATGTCTATTTCCTTTTCTACCTACTGTTATATGTTGTTTAGTATATAGTGGTTGTCGTAATCACGAGAAAATCTTCTTGTTTCATTTCATTCCAATCCATCGTAGTATAGAAATTATAAATTCTCAATGACATGCAGTAAGTTATTGACATGTATATGCTGGTGGAAACCCTTGTTAGTTGCCAAGTGGTATGTACAGTAGCAATTAACATTTTATGTAGTTTAAAATGTTAAATACATATCACGTTGGAGATTTTTGAAGGAAACATGCCCTAGAGGAAATACTAAAGTTGTTACTTATATTTCCTTATATCATGATAAATGTTTATTATTCTTGCTAGAATTGTTTTAACCGGAAACTTAGTACATGTGTGAATACATAGACAAACAGAGTGTCACTAGTATGCCTCTACACTAGCACGTTTGTCAAAGATGGTTAAGTTTCCTAGCCATGGACAAAGAGTTGTCATTTGATAAACGGGATCACATAATTAGAGTGATGTGATTGACTTGACCCATCCGTTAGCTTAGCACTATGATCGTTTAGTTTATTGCTATTGCTTTCTCCATAACTTATACATGTTCCTATGACTATGAGATTATGAAATTCCCGAATACCGCAGGAACACTTAGTGTCCTATCAAACGTCACAACATAACTGGGTGACTATAAAGATGCTCTACAGGTGTCTCCGATGGTGTTTGTTGAGTTGGCATAGATCAAGATTAGGATTTGTCACACTGATTGTCGGAGAGTTATCTATGGGCCCTCTCGGTAATGCACATACTATAAGCCTTGCAAGCAATGTGACTAATGAGTTAGTTACGTGATGATGCATTACGGAACGAGTAAAGAGAATTGCATGTAACAAGATTGAACTAGGTATTGAGATACCGACGATCGAATGCCGGGCAAGTAACATATCGATCACAAAGGGAACAACGTATGTTGTTATACGGTTTGACCGATAAAGATCTTCGTAGAGTATGTAGAAACCAATATGAGCATCCAGGTTCCGCTATTGGTTATTGACCGGAGATGAGTCTCGGCCATGTCTACATAGTTCTCGAACCTGTAGGGTCCGCACGCTTAACGTTCGCTGATGATCGGTATTATGAGTTTATATGTTTTGATGTACCGAAGGTATTTCGGTGTTCCGGATATGATCACGGATGTGACGAGGAGTGTCGAAATGGTCGAGACATAAAGATCTATATATTGGAAGGCTATGTTTGGACATCGGAATGGTTTCGGGTGAGTTCGGGCATTTACCGGAGTACCGGGGGGTTACCGGAACCCCCCGGGGAGTGTGTGGGCCTTATTGGGCCTTAGTGGGAGAGAGGAGGAGGCGGCCATGTGGAGGGCGCCCCCCCAAGCCCAATCCGAATTGGGCGGGCGGGGCTTCCTTCCTCTCTCTCCCTTCCTTCCTCTCCTACTCCAACTAGGGAAGGGAATCCTACTCCCACCGAGAAGGACTTCCCCCTTGGGCGCGCCATGAGAGGGCCGGCCCTCCCCCTCCTCCACTCCTTTATATACGGGGGAGGGGGGTACCCCATAGACACACAAGTTGATTGTTTTAGCCGTGTGCGGTGCCCCCCTCCACAGATTTCCACCTCGGTCATATCGTTGCAGTGCATAGGCGAAGCCCTGTGCCGGTAGCTTCATCATCACCGTCATCACGCCGTCGTGTTAACGAAACTCTCCCTCGACTTCAGCTGGATCTAGAGTTCGTGGGACGTCACCGAGCTGAACGTGTGCAGATCATGGAGGTGTCGTACCTTTGGTGCTAGGATCGGTCGGATCGTGAAGACGTACGACTACATCAACCGTGTTATCATAACGCTTCCGCTTGCGGTCTATGAGGGTACGTAGACAACACTCTCCCCTCTCGTTGCTATGCATCACCTAGATGGATCTTGCGTGTGCGTAAGATTTTTTTTGAAATTACTGTGTTCCCCAACAGTGGCATCCGAGCCAGGTCTATGCGTGGATGTTATATGCATGAGTAGAACACAAAGAGTTGTGAGCGATAATAGTCATACTGCTTACCAGCATGTCATACTTTGATTCGGTGGTATTGTTGGGTGAAGCGGCTCAGACCAACATTACGCATACGCTTACGTGAGACTGGTTCTACCGACATGCTTCGCACACACGTGGCTAGTGGGTGTCTGTTTCACCAACTTTAGTTGAATCGAGTGTGACTAGGCCCGGTCCTTGTTGAAGGTTAAAACAACAAACTTGACGAAAAATCGTTGTGGTTTTGATGCGTAGGTAAGAACGGTTCTTGCTAAGCCCGTAGTAGCCATGTAAAACTTGCAACAACAAAGTAGAGGACGTCTAACTTGTTTTTGCAGGGCATGTTGTGATGTGATATGGTCAAGACATGATTATATAAATTGTTGTATGAGATGATCATGTTTTGTAACACAGTTATCGGCAACTGGTAGGAGCCATATGGTTGTCGCTTTATTGTATGAAATGCAATTGCCATGTAATTGATTTACTTTATCACTAAGCGGTAGCGATAGTCGTAGTAGCAATAGTTGGTGAGACGACAACGATGCTTTGATGGAGATCAAGGTGTCAAGCCGGTGATGATGGTGATCATGACGGTGCTTTGGAGATGGAGATCAAACGCACAAGATGATGATGGCCATATCATATCACTTATATTGATTGCATGTGATGTTTATCCTTTATGCATCTTATTTTGCTTAGTACGGCGGTAGCATTATAAGATGATCTCTCACTAAATTTCAGGGTATAAGTGTTCTCCCTGAGTATGCACCGTTGCTACAGTTCGTCGTGCCGACACACCATGTGATGATCGGGTGTGATAAGCTCGTTCACATACAACGGGTGCAAGCCAGTTTTGCACACGTAGAATACTCGGGTTAAACTTCACGAGCCTAACATATGCAGATATGTCCTTGGAACACTGAGACCGAAAGGTCGAACGTGAATCATATAGTAGATATGATCAACATAGTGATGTTCACCATTGAAAACTACTCCATCTCACGTGATGATCGGACATGGTTTAGTTGATATGGATCACGTGATCACTTAGATGATTAGAGGATTTCTATCTTAGTGGGATTTCTTAAGTAATTTGATTAATTTAACTTTAATTTATCATGAACATAGTACCTAATAGTATTTTGCATGTCTATGTTGTTTTAGATAAATGGCCCGTGCTATTGTTCCGTTGAATTTTAATGTGTTCTTAGAGAAAGCTAAGTTGAAAGATGATGGTAGCAATTACACGGACTGGGCCCGTAACTTGAGGATTATCCTCATTGCTGCACAGAAGAATTACGTCCTGGAAGCATCTGGGCAGCAGTCCTCGAGCCCTTTCATTTTTGGGGTCTTTTTTGCCTCCGGACCGGTGCGTGCTCGCACAGCACTCGTTCGCGATTTTGATTTTCCTAATTCGGCGTCGCGCAGTTGATGTGGCCTTTCCATTTTGTGATTTTGGTTCCTATTTTATGGATTTTGGCTGACGGATTATCCCACTGTGTCTGCCTGAATTTTTGTTCTGTGACTGACCGGTGCCAGGTTCCTGAGCGACGGAATGGGGCACAACCGGCCAAGTGGGACGCCTTTGACAAGCAGTGGGAACATGGCGAGGGGCAATGCGGAGGCCGTGACGGAAGCTCCCCTCTCTCGACAGCACGAAGGGCCAGATCGTCAGTGCAGGAGCCCAGGTCGGAGAACATCTCTTGAAAACGAATTTCTCTATGCTCCTACTATCTCCAATTAATGCCAAGTGGAGGAGTGAGGTGTGGAGGAGCGGCGACGGCTCGGGCCATAGAGAGGAAGGCAGAGGAGCTACAACTGCGCGAGGGATGCGAGGGAGAAACAGTAGTAAGCGGAAGATGGAACCCTACCTTGTACCCCGATTGGGGATGAGGCCAGGAATCCGGGGAATCCATGTGGCATCGGGTATGCGAATTTCCAGTAATGTCCACGGCGGGGCGCTTGAATCACACGCGATGGCATGAGATTTTTACCACTAAAGGGCCGCACTGGACAACATCCCAGCCATGGTCACTGACAGACATGAATCGTGGAGTCCACCATAGTGTCGCACTAGACACCATCCCCCGATGGCTGCAGGAGCGCAGGGTAAAGTTGAAGTAGATCTTGTGTTTTATTGCATGTTTGTTAGGATGTCCATTTCCTTTTCTATGTACCTTCATATGTTGTTTTTAGCATATAGTGGTTGTTGTATTCGCGAGAAAACCTTCTTGTTTCATTCATTCCAATCCATCGTTGTATAGAAATTATTAATTTTCAATGACATGAAGTAAGTTATTGACATGTATATGCTGGTGGAGCCCTTGTTAGTTGGCAAGTGGTATGTACACTAGCAATTTAAATTTTATGTATTTCAAACATGTTAAATACATATCATATAGGTGATTTTATGGACACTTTTTGTAACAATTGATTTCCAAGAAAATTCGTATTTTCTAAATTTAACATCCGACATTGAATGTGGCATAATAATTAATCAGTAATTGCACGATCGATCAAGATGACTTACTATTCACGAATTGTTGTACATGCTTTCCTTGCTACATGGCCTTTTTATATTTGAGACAGACTATGTGTTTATGTACAGGGATGCACACAAGATATAGGATCTTTGTCCCTCCCAGGCTAGGATCTTACGCGGTCCCCCCTCCTGCCTAGGCTCAGAGCCAATCCTACTTAAAGGACTCGGCCATAAATCCTTTTCGTACCAACTATTTTGCATAGGCCCAAACCATAGCCGCCACCCCAATCCTTGCGATCCCAAACTTCTTCTTCTTCTTCCCAGACGAACACTTGAAGTCTCCGCCACCTCCACCTCCGGTAAGGTTTCGCCTCCATAGGATCTTCATTGCCCGGAGCTTCGCCCTAGGTAACCGTCCTCAGCACCCTCAAAGTTTTTTCCATTGGGGCCACCATAGTCACCCCTGAGTTGAAGCAAGATGCGCATGAGAAAGTGTCCCATCGTCGATGCTCCTAGTGGGTCGGGTCGCCGCCTGAGTGCACGGTAAAATTGCCGCTTTTCATTCTAATTTGCATATAGTGTTTTTTCATGTTTGTTATGATATTTATTTCCTTTCCTATGTGGCATCATATGTTGTTTCTATTATATAGTGGTTGCGGGAGTCACCAAAAAACCGTCCTCAAGCATAGTCGGAACCACTGGATTCCATGTCTATTCTTTCAGAATAAGCTAAGCGAGCACCCACCCATTGCTGAGAGCATGAGCCTTCGCCCGTCGCAACATTAAAATTATGATCTCGCTGCTCATTTCAGGGTAGATCCAACAGGGTGTTGGGTAGGACATGCCCCACCCTAAGATCTAGGGCCGGCCAATATACCTACATAAGAAAAGGAAATAGACCAAAAGGCCAAGCTGAACTCACCCCAGGCCCCACCCTAGCAATCTGGTTAGATCTATCACTAGTTGTTTGACGTAACTATTTTCAATACTAATATTTAGGCACGTGCTTACCGTGATGATAAGAATAGTCTGAGTTGTACGTCCCACCAACTTCTGTCTAGTAGAATCAATGTTCTTCATCTGTTCCACCCCCACAATAAATGCGCCCAATTATTGATCAATAATGAAATTATTACATTCAACTCCTTTTGGTCCAATGGTGGGAGTGGATTGGTGTGGCGAAAAGACATGACATTTACAGCTCAGAAGCCACTACCGCTACTAAAGTGGGCCGTGACGAGAAAACCGTGGCGTGGTAGAAGGGGATGGAAGAACTAGGTACAGATGCAGTAAAAACAGCGTTTCCCCCATTCTTTCTCCCATGGAGCTTCTGAAAACCCCATCACAGCCACCGCCTGCCACCCGTGATCGCGCTAAACCCTAGTCCTTTGCCGCCGTTACCGCCGCCGCAACAGACTCGCATTCCCCACCTGTCTTGCACCCACCCGAAGAGATACCACTTCGCCTTCCCGCCCGCCTCCTCATCTGCTTCAAGCGCCGTTGCTCGGGGCCTCCCTCCCCTCCACAGCCTGGCCATCGGCGCTCCTTCCGTGCATTCCGGGGAGGGGAATGGCCGAGGGCTTGGGGTTCTGCACCTGGGCAGCAGTCCTCGGCCTTTGATTATGGGGTTTTTTCGCCTCCGGAGCGGTGCGTGCTTGCACGGCGCTTGTTCGCGATTTCGATTTTCTTCCTTCGGCGTCGCGCAGTTGGTGTGGCCTTTCCAGTTTGGGATATTGGTTCCTATTTTATGGATTTCGGCTGATGGATTTCCCCCCCTGTATCTGACTGAATTTTTGTTCTGTGAGTAACTGATGCCAGGTTCCTGAGCGATGGAATGGGGAACAGCCGACCGAGAGGGGCGCCTTCAACAAGAAGTGGGAGGAGCGGCAGCTTCTCGGGCCATAGAGAAGAATGGCAGATGAGCTACGACCGTGCGAGGGATGGGCGAGGGTTGCGAGGGAAAAAGAGTAGTATGCGCAAGATGGAACCCTAGTTTGTCCCCCGGTTGGGGATGAGGCCAGGAATCCGGGGAAACCATGTGGCATACGATATGTGAATTTCCAGTAATGCCCTCGGTGGGGTGCTGGAATCATAGGCAATGGCACAAGATTTTTACCGCTGGAGGGCCGCACTGGACAACATCCTAACCACGGTCCCTCACATGCGCGAATCACGTACTCCTTAGTGCCACACTAGACACCATCCCCCGATGACTGCCGGAATGCAGCGTAAAGTTGTAGTTTTATCATTCTAAAGTAGATCTTGTGTTTTTTGGCATGTTTGTTAGGATTTCTATTTCCTTTTCTATCTACAATCGTATCTTGTTTTTAGTATATAGTGGTTGCCGTAATCGCATTGTTTCATTTTGTTCCAATCCATCGTAGTATAGAAAATTTTAATTCTCAATGACATGCAGTAAGTTATTGACATGTATATGCTGGTGGAGCCCTTGTTAGTTGCCAAGTGGTATGTACACTAGAGATTAACATTTTATGTAGTTTAAAAATGTTAAATACATATCATATAGGAGATTTGATGGACACTTTTGTAACAATTGATTTCCAAGAAAATTCATATTTTCTAAATTTAACACTCCAACATTGAGTGTGGCATACTCATTAATCAGTAATTGCATGATCGAACAAAGGCGACTTACTGTTCGCAAATTCTTGTACCTGCATTCCTGGCTACAGGGCCTATTTATGATCGATTTGAGACAGACTATGTGCTTATGTACAGGGATGCGCACAAGAAATAGGATCTTGGGCCCCTCCCAGGCTTGGGGCTTATGCGGTCCCCTCCGCCTAGGCCGAGAGCCAACCCTAGTTCAAAGACTCGGCTATAAATCATTTTCATACCAACGCTTCTCCATAGCCCCAAACTCTAGCCGCCACCCCAATCCTCGCGATCCCAGACTTCTTCTTCTTCATCCCAAACAAACACTTGAAGTCTCCGATGCCTCCACCTCCGGTAAGGATTTGCCACAGGATCTTCATCGCCCGGATCTTCGCCCTCGGTCACCGGCCTCACCACCCTCAAAGTTTTTTCCATCGGTGCCATCATAGTCCCCCCTGAGTTGGATCTTGATGCGCTGGAGAAAGCATCCTATCGTTGATGCTCCTAGTGGATCGGGACGCCGCTGTAGTGCATTGTAAAATTGCCACTTTTTCATTCTAATTTGGATCTAGTGTTTTTTTTCATGTTTGTTATGATGTTTATTTCCTTTCCTATGCGGCATCATATGTTGTTTCTAGTATATATTGGTTGCAGGAGTCGCCGGAAAACCTTCCTGAGGCATAGTCGAAACCACCTGATTCCATGGCCATTCTTTCAGCATAAGCTCAGCGAGCACCCACCCGTTGCTGAGAGCATAAGCCTTCGCCTGTCAGAACCTCAAAAATGATCTCACCGCTCATTTTAGGATAGATCCAACAAGGTGTAGGGTAGGACATGCCCCACCCTAAGATTTAGGGCCAACCAATATACCTACCAAAAGAAGGAAATAGACCAAAAGGCCAAGCCTAACTCACCTCGGCAAACCCTAGCAATCTGGTCTGATCTACCACTAGCTGTTTGACCGTAATTATTTTCCAATACTAATATTTAGGCACGTGCTTACCGTGGTGATAAAAATACTCTGACCGATACGTCCCACCAACTCCGTTCTAGTAGAATTAATGTCCTTCATCTGTTCCACCCCCATAATTAATGTGCCACAATTATTTCTCAATAATGACATTATTACATTCAACAACTTTTGGTCCAATGGTGGGGGTGGGGTGCGGTGTGGGAGAGACCTAACATTTACAGCTCAGAAGCCACTACCGCTACTACAGTGGCCCATGACGAGATGGCCGCAGCGCGGGCAGTAGGGGAAGGAAGAGCCAGGAAGGAACACAGTAATAACGGGGTTTCCCCTTCTTTCTTCCGCCAGAGCTGCTCAAAACCCCATCGCGGCCGCCGCACGCCACCCACAATCATGCAAAACCCTAGGCCTCCGTCGCCATCCCCGCCACCGCGACCGGCCCGCATTCCCCACATATCTTTCGCCCACCCGCAGAGATAACACTTTGCTCTCCCGCCCGCCTCCTCCTCTTTTTCGCACGCCGTCGCTTGGGGACACCCTCCCTTCCGTGGAACTGTCCGTCGGCCCCTTCCGCTCGTTCTGGGGATGGGAATGGCCAGAGGCTATAGGTCCGCACCTGGGCAGCGGTCCTCGGCCTCTGATTTTTGTGTGTTTTTCGCCTCCGGACAGGTGCGTGCTCGCACATAACTCATTCGCAATTTTGACTTTCTTCTTTTGGTGTCGCGCAGTTGGTGTGGCCTTTCAACTTTGGGATTTCGGTTCCTATTTTTTGGATTTTGGCTGATGAATTTTTGCCCCTGTGTCTGAATGAATTTTTGTTCTGTGACTCACCGAAGCCAGGTTCCTGGGGGACGGAATGGGGAAAACCGGACGAGAGGGGAGCCTTCGACAAGCAGTGGGAATGTGGCAAGAGGCAACGCGGAGGACGTGACAGAAGTTCCCCACTTGTGGCAGCACGAAGGTCCAGGAGCGTTGGGGCCGGGGAGCCTTGGTCGCAACACATCTCTTGAAAAAAAAAGTATGTATCCTCCTACTATCTTCAATTAATGCCAAGAAGAGGAGTGAGGTGCGGAGGAGCAGTGGTGGCTCGGGCCATAGACAAGGAAGGCAGAGGAGCTACGACTGCAAGGGATGCAAGAGGGGTGAGAGGTAGAAAGAGTACTAAGCGAAAGATGGAATCCCAGCTTGTCCCTCGATTGAGGATGAGGCCAGGAATCTCGGGAACCATGTGGCATCTGGTATGCGAATTTCCAGTAATGACCTCGGTGGCGCGCTGGAATCACAAGTGATGGCATGAGATTATTACCACTGGAGGGCCGCATTGGACATCATCCGAGCCACGGTCACGGACAGACGCGAATCACGGACTCCTCCACAGTGCCGCACTAGACACCATCCCCCGATGGCTGTCAGAGCGCAAGTCGGGTTAAATTTTATCAGTCTATAGACCCTTGTTAGTTGCCAAGTGTTATGTACAGTAGCAATTAACATTTTATGTAGTTTAAAATGTTAAATACATATCATATGGGAGATTTGATGGACACTTTTTGCAACAACTGATTTCCAAGAAAATTCATATTTTCTAAATTTAACACTCTGACATTAAATGTGGCGTCATCATTAATCAGTAATTGCAAGATCGATCGAGATAACTTACTATTCAAAAATTCTTGTACATGCATTCCTCGCTACATGGCCTTTTTATTTGAGACAGACTACGTGTTTATGTACAGGGATGCACACAAGATATAGGATCACGGGCCCGTCCCAGGCTGGGGGATTACACGGTCCTCCCTGCCGCCTAAATCCAGAGCCATCCCTACTTAAATGACGGCTATAAATCATTTTCATAACTCTTTTCCATAGCCCCAAACTCTAGCCGCCACACCAAGCCTCGTGATCCCATACTTCTTCTTCATCCCAGACAAACACTTGAAGTCTCCGACGCCTCCACCTATATTAAGGATTCCCCTCCAGGGGATCTTCATCGCCCAGAGTTTCGCCCTCGGTTACCGTCCTCACCAACCTCAAAGTTTTTTCCATCGGTGCCACCATAGTCCCGCATGAGTTGGAGCAAGATGCGTCCGCGAAAGCATCCTGTCATAGATGCTCCTAGTGGACCGGGACCACGCCGTAGTGCATGGTAAAATTGCCACTTTTTCATTCTAATTTGGATCTGGTGTTTTTTTTCATATTTTTTATGCGGTTTATTTCCTTTCCAGTGCGGCATCATATGTTGTTTCTATTATATAGTAGTTGCGGGAGTCGCGGGAAAACCTTCCTGATGCATAGTCGGAACCACCCGATTCCATGTCCATTCTTTCGGCATAAGCTTAGGGAGCACCCAACCGTTGCTGAGAGCATGAGCCTTCGCGCGTCGCAACATCAAAAATATGATCTCTCCGCTCATTTCATGGTAGATCCACCAAGGTGTAGGGTAGGACATGCACCACCCTAAGATCTAAGGCCAGCCAATATACCTACCAAAAAGGGAAATAGACCAAAAGGCCCAACCCAACTCACCTCGGCCCCACCCTAGCAATCTGGACTGGTCTATCACCAGTTGTTTGACCGTAACTATTTTCCAATACTAATATTAAGGCATGCGGTTACCGTCATGATAAAAATACTCTCACGGATACATCCCACCAACTCCAGTCTAGTAGAATTAATGTCCTTCGTCTTTTCCGCCCCCACAATAAATGCGCCCCAATTATTGCTCAATGATGATATTATTACATTCAAGTACTTTTGGTCTAATGATGGGGGTGGGGTGGAGTGGGGGAGAGACCTGACATTTACAGTTCAGAAGCCACTGCCGCTACTACAGTGGCCCATGACGAGATGGCCGAGGCGCGGGCAGAAGAGGAAGGAAGAGCCAGGGAGGGACGTGGTAACAACGGAGGTTCCCCCTTCTTTATCCCACCGGAGCTGCTCAAAACCCCATCGCCGCCGCTGCTAGCCACCTGCGATCGCGCTAAACCCTAGGCCTCAGTGGCTGTCACCGCCGCCGTGACCGGCCCGCATTCCTCGCTTGTCTTGTGCCCGCCCGCAGCGATACCGCTTCGCTAACCCGCCCGCCTCCTCCTCAGTTCCATGGGCCATCGCTCGGGGCCTCCCTCCCCTCCACCAGCCCGGCGCGCCTTCCACTCATTCTGGGGAGGGGAATGGCTGGGGACTTGGGGTTCCGCACCTGGGCAGCGGTACTCGGCCTCTGAATTTTGCGGGTTTTTCTCCTCTGGACCGGTGTGTGCTTGCATGGCGCTCGTTGACGATTTGGATGTTCTTCCTTCGGCGTCCTGCAGTTGATGTGGCCTTTCCAGTTTGGGATTTTGGTTCCAATTTTATGGATTTCGGCTGACGGATTTCCCCCCTATGTCGGACTGAATATTTGTTATATGACTGACCGATGCCAGGTTCCTGAGCGACGGAATGGGGAACAGCCGGCCGAGAGTGGCGCCTTCAACAAGTAGTGGAACATGGCGAACGGCAACGCGGAGGCCGTGACGGAAGCTCCCCGCTTGCAGCAGCATGGAGGGCCAGGCACGTCGGGTCCAGGGAGCACAGGTCAGAGCACATCTCTTGAAAAAAAGGTCTCTATTCTCCTACTATGGCCAATTAATGCCAAGATGAGGAGTGAGGCGTGGAGGAGCGGCGGTGGCTCGGGTCATAGAGAAGGAAGGCAGAGGAGCTACGACTGCGTGAGGGATGTGAGGGAGACAGAGTAGTAAGCGGAAGATGGAACCCTAGCTTGTCCTCCGATTGGGAATGAGGCCAGGAATCCGGGGAAGCCACGTGGCATCGGGTATGTGAATTTCCAGTGATGCCCTCGGCGGGGCGCTGGAATCATAGGCGATAACATGAGATTTTTAACACTTGAGGGCAGCATTGGACAACATCCCAGCCATGGTCGCAGACAGGCGCGAATCACAGACTCTCCTCCATATTGCCGCACTAGACACTATCCCCCGATGGCTGCCGGAGCGTAGGGTAACATTGAAGTTTTATCATTCTAAAGTAGATCTTGTGTTTTTTGCATGTTTGTTAGGATGTATATTTCCTTTTCTATCTACCGTCATATGCTGTTTTTTGTATATAGTGGTTGCCATAATAGCGAGAAAACCTTCTTGTTTCATTTCATTCCAATCCATAGTAGTATAGAAATTATTAATTTTCAATGACATACAGTAAGTTATTGACATGTATATGCTGGTGGAGACCTTGTTAGTTGCCAAGTAGTTTGTACACTAGCAATTAACATTTTATATATTTTTAAAATGTTAAATACATATCATACATATACATATCATAAAATGTTAAAATTCATATATTCTAAATTTAACACTCCGACATTGAATGTGGCATAAACATTAATCAGTAATTGCACGATCGATCGAGGTGACTTACTATTCATGAATGCTTGTACATGCATTCCTTGCTACAAGGTCTTTTTATTTGATACTCTACTTAAAACTCAGCTATTACATACCAACTCTTTTCCATAGCCCCAAACCCTATCCGCCACCCCAATCATCGCGATCCCAGACTTCTTCTTCTTCATCCCAGACGAACACTCGAAGTCTTCGACGCCTCCACCTCCTGTAAGGATTCGCCTCCATAGGATCTTCATCGCCCGGAGCTTCGCCCTCGGTTACCGTCCTCACCACCCTCAAAGTTTTTTCCGTCGGTGCCACCATAGTCCCCCACCCCTTTGTTGGAGCAAGATGCGCAGGAGCGAGCGTCTTGTCGTAGATGCTCCTAGTGGACCGGGGCGCCGCCATAGTGCACGGTAAAATTGCCGCTTTTTCATTCTAATTCAGATCTGGTGTTTAGTTCCTTTCCTATGCGGCATCATATGCCGTTTCTATTATATAGTGCTTGCGGGAGTCACTGGAAAACCTTCCCGAAGCATAGTTGGAACCACCGGATTCCGTGTCCATTCTTTCAGAATAAGATCAACGAGCACCCACCCATTGCTGAGAACATGAACCTTTGCCCGTCGCAACATCAAAAATATGATCTCGCCGCTCATTTCAGGGTAGATCCAACATGGTGTAGTGTAGGACATGCCCCACCCTAAGATATTGGGCCAGCCAATATACCTACAAAAAAAATGGAAATATACCAAAAGGCCAAGCCCAACTCACCTCGGCCTCACCCTTGCAAGTTGGTCAGATCTATCACAAGTTGTCTGACCTTAATTATTTTCCAATAGTAATACTTAGGCACGTGCTTATCGTGATGACAAAATACTCTGACGGATACGGCCCACCAACTCCGGTCTAGTAGAATTAATGTTCTTCAACTTTTTTCCCCAAAATACATGCACCAAAATTGCTGTTCAATAATGACATTATTACATACAACTCTTTTTGATCCAATGGTGGGGGTGGAGTGGGGTGCGGTTGAGACCTGACAATTATTGCTCGAAAGCCACTGCCAGTACTACAGTGGCCCGTGATGTGACGACCGCGGTGCAAGCAGAAGGGGAAGGAAAAGCCAGGGAGCGATGGGGTAACAACGGCGTTTCCCCCTTTCTTTCTCCCATCGGAGCTGCTCAAAACCCCATCACAGCCACTGCCTGCCACCCGCGATCGCGCTAAACCCTACGCCTCCGTCGCCGTGACAGCCGCCGCGACCGGCCCTCATTCCCCACTTGTCTTGCGTCCACCCAAAGATGTACCGCTATGCCTGCCCACCCGCATCCTCCTTCGTTTCACGCGCCGCCGCTCGAGGCCTCCCTTCCCTCCACGGGCCCAGCCTTTGGTGCGCCTTCCGCGCGTTCCTGGCAGGGGAATGGCCAAGGGCTTGGGGTTCTGCACCTGGGCAGCAGTCCTCGAGCCCTTCCATTTTTGGGGTTTTTTTGCCTCCGGACTGATGCGTGCTCGCACGGCGCTCATTCGGGATTTTGATTTTCCTCCTTCGGTGTCGAGCAATTGGTGTGGCCTTTCCATTTTGTGATTTTGGTTCCTATTTTATGGATTTTGGCTGACGGATTATCCCCCTGTGTCTGACTGAATTTTTGTTCTATGACTGACCGATGCCAGGTTCCTGAGCGACGGAATGGGGAACAACCGGCCAAGTGGGGCGCCTTTGACAAGCAGTTGGAACATGGCGAGGGCCAATGCGGAGGCCGTGTGAAGCTCCCCTCTCTCGGCAGCACGAAGGGCCAAATACGTTTGGTCTAGGGAGCCCAGGTCGGAGCACATCTCTTGAAAAAGAAGTTCTCTATCCTCCTACTATCTCCAATTAATGCCAAGAGGAGGAGTGAGGTGTGAAGGAGCGGCGATGGCTCGGGCCATAGAGAAGGAAGGCAGAGGAGCTACGACTGCCGAGGGATGCGAGGGAGAAAGGGTAATGTTAAAGATGGAACCCTACCTTGTACCCCGATTGGGGATGAGGCCAAGAATCTGGGGAATCCATGTGGCATCGGGTATGCGAATTTCCAGTAATTTCCAGGGTGAGGCGCTTGAATAACAATCGATAGCGCAGGGTAAAGTTGAAGTTTTATCATTCTAAAGTAGATCTTGTGTTTTATTGCATGTTTTTTAGGATGTCCATTTCCTTTTCTATGTGCCGTCATATGTTGTTTTTAGTATATAGTGGTTGCCGTATTTGCGAGAAAACCTTCTTGTTTAATTTCATTCCAATCCACCGTTGTACAGAAATTATTAATTTTCAATGACATGCAGTAAGTTATTGACATGTATATGCTGGTGGAGCCTTTGTTAGTTGGCAAGTGGTATGTATACTAGCAATTAACATTTTATGTATTTCAAAAATGTTAAATACATATCATATAGGTGATTTTATGGACACTTTTTGTAACAATTGATTTCCAAGAAAATTCGTATTTGCTAAATTTAACATCCGACATTGAATGTGGCATAATAATTAATCAGTAATTGCACGATCGATCAAGGTGACCTTCTATTCATGAATTGTTGTAGATGCATTCCTTGCTACATGGCCTTTTTATTTGAGACAAACTATGTGTTTATGTATAGGGATGCACACAAGATATAGGATCTTTGGCCCCTCCCAGGCTTGGATCTTACGCGGCCCCCCCTCCCGCCTAGGCCTAGAGCCAACCCTACTTAAAGGACTCAGCCATAAATCCTTTTCGTACCAACTATTTTGCATAGGCCCAAACACTAGCCGCCGCCCCAATCCTTGCGATCTCAAACTTCTTGTTCTTCATTCCAGACGAACACTTGAAGTCTCTGCCGCCTCCACCTCTGGTAAGGTTTCGCCTCCACAGGATCTTCATTGCCCGGAGCTTCGCCCTAGGTAACCGTCCTCAGCACCCTCAAAGTTTTTTCCATTGGGGCCACCATAGTCACCCCTGAGTTGGAGAAAGATGCGCATGAGAAAGCGTCCCATCGTCGATGCTCCTAGTGGGTCGGGTCGCCGCCTGAGTATACTGTAAAATTGCCGCTTTTCATTCTAATTTGTATATAGTGTTTTTTTTCATGTTTGTTATGATATTTATTTCCTTTCCAATGTGGCATCATATGTTGTTTCTATTATATAGTGGTTGCGGGAGTCTCCAAAAAACCGACCTTAAGCATAGTCGGAACCACCGGATTCCATGTCTATTCTTTAAGAAAAAGCTAAGTGAGCTCCCACCCATTGCTGAGAGCATGAGCCTTCGCCCGTCGCAACATCAAAATTATGATCTCGCTGATCAAAATTATGAACATGCCCCACCCTAAGATCTATGGCTGGCCAATATACCTACATAAAAAAGGAAATAAACCAAAAGGCCAAGCCGAACTCACCCCAGGCCCCACACTAGCAATCTGGTTAGATCTATCACTAGCTCTTTGACGTAATTATTTTCCAATACTAATATTTAGGCACGTGCTTACCGTGATGATAAAAATAGTCTGAGTTGTCCGTCCCACCATCTCCAGTTTAGTAGAATCAATGTTCTTCATCTGTTCCGCCCCCACAATAAATGCGCCCAATTATTGATCAATAATGAAATTATTAAAATCAACTCCTTTTGGTCCAATGGTGGGAGTGGATTGGTGTGGCGAAAAGACCTGACATTTACAGCTCAGAAGCCACTACCGCTACTGAAGTGGGCCGTGACGAGAAAACCACGGCGCGGTAGAAGGGGAACGAAGAACCAGGGAGGGTTGCGATAACAACGGCGTTTCCCCCATTCTTTCTCCCATGGAGCTTCTCAAAACCCCATCGCAGCCACTGCCCGCCACCCGTGATCGCGCTAATCCCTAGGCCTCTGCCGTCTTCACCGCCGCCACAACCGACCCGCATTCCCCACCTATCTTGCACCCACCCGAAGAGATACCGCTTCGCCTTCCCGCCCGCCTCCTCATCTGTTTCAAGCGCCGTTCCTCGAGGCCTCCCTCCCCTCCACAGCCTGGCCATCGACGCTCCTTTCGCGCATTCCGGGGAGGGGAATGGAAGGGGGCTTGGGGTTCTGCACCTGGGCAGCAGTCCTCGGCCTTTGATTATGGGGTTTTTTCGCCTACGGAGCGGTGCGTGATTGCACGACGCTTGTTCGCGATTTCGATTTTCTTCCTTCGGCATCGCTCAGTTGGTGTGGCCTTTCCAGTTTTTGTTATTGGTTCCTGTTTTATGGATTTCGGCTGACGGATTTCCCCCCCTGTATCTAACTGAATTTTTGTTCTGTGAGTAACCGATGCCAGGTTCCTGAGCGATGGAATGGCGAACAGCCGACCGAGAGGGCCGGGCGCCTTCAACAAGCAGTGGGAGGAGCGGCGGCTTCTCGGGCCATAGAGAAGGATGGCAGATGAGCTACGACCGTGCGAGGGATGGGCGAGGGTTGCAAGGGAGAAATATTAGTAAGCGCAAGATGGAACCCTAGCTTGTCCCCCGATTGGGGATGAGGCCAGGAATCCGGGGAAACCATGTGGCATACGGTATGTGAATTTCCAGTAATGCCCTCGGTGGGGTGCTAGAATCATAGGCGATGGCACAAGATTTTTACCGCTGGTGGGCCGCACTGGACAATATCCGAACCACGGTCCCTCACATGCGCGAATCACGTACTCCTTAGTGCCGCACTAGACACCATCCCCCGATGACTGCCGGAATGCAGCGTAAAGTAGAAGTTTTATCATTCTAAAGTAGATCTTGTGTTTTTTGGCATGTTTGTTAGGATTTCTATTTCCTTTTCTATCTATCATCATATCTTGTTTTTAGTATATAGTGGTTGCCGTAATCGCGAGAAAACCTTCTTGTTTCATTTCGTTCCAATGCATTGCAGTATAGAAATTATTAATTTTCAATGACATGCAGTATGTAATTAACATGTATAAGCTGGTGGAGCCCTTGTTAGTTAACAAGTGGTATGTATACTTGCAATTAAAGTTTTATGTATTTTAAAAATGTTAAATACATATCATATAGGAGATTTCATGGACACTTTTTGTAACAATTGATTTCCAAGAAAATTCGTATTTGCTAAATTTAACATCCGACATTGAATGTGGCATACTCATTAATCAGTAATTGCACGATCGATCAAGGTGACCTTCTATTCACGTATTGTTGTACATGCATTCGTTGCTACATGGCCTTTTTATTTGAGACATACTATGTGTTTATGTACGGGGATGCACACAAGATATAGGATCTTTGGCCCCTCCCAGGCTTGGATCTTAGGCAGTCCCCCCTCCCGCCTAGGCCCAGAGCCAACCCTACTTAAAGGACTCGGCCATAAGTCCTTTTCGTACCAACTATTTTGCATAGGCCCAAACCATAGCCGCCGCCCCAATCCTTGCGATCCCAAACTTCTTCTTCTTCATCCCAGACGAACACTTGAAGTCTCCGCCGCCTCCACCTCAGTTAAGGTTTCGCCTCCACAGGATCTTCATTGCCCGGAGCTTCGCCCTGGGTAACCGTCCTCAGCACCCTCAAAGTTTTTTCCATTGGGGCCACCATAGTGACCCCTGAGTTGGAGAAAGATGCGCAGGAGAAAGCATCCCATCGTCGATGCTCCTAGTGGGTCGGGTCGCCGCCTGAGTATACGGTAAAATTGCCGCTTTTCATTTTAATTTGTATATAGTGTTTTCTTTCATGTTTGTTATGATATTTATTTCCTTTCCAATGTGGCATCATATGTTGTTTCTATTATATAGTGGTTGCGGGAGTCGCCAAAAAACCGTCCTTAAGCATAGTCGGAACCACCGGATTCCATGTCTATTCTTTCAGAATAAGCTAAGCGAGCTCCCACCCATTGCTGAGAGCATGAGCCTTCGCCCGTCGCAACATCAAAATTATGATCTCGCTGCTCATTTCAGGGTAGATCCAACAGGGTTTAGGGTAGGACATGCCCCACCCTAAGATCTATGGCCGGCCAATATACCTACATAAAAAAAGGAAATAGACCAAAAGCCCAAGCCGAACTCACCCCAGGCCCCACCCTAGCAATCTGGTTAGATCTATCATTAGCTGTTTGACGTAATTATTTTCCAATATTAATATTTAGGCACGTGCTTACCTTGATGATAAAAATAGTCTGAGTTGTACGTCCAACATCTCCAGTTTAGTAGAATCAATGTTCTTCATCTGTTCCGCCCCCACAATAAATGCGCCCAATTATTGATCAATAATGAAATTATTACAATCAACTCCTTTTGGTCCAATGGTGGGAGTGGATTGATGTGGCGAAAAGACCTGGCATTTACAGCTCAGAAGCCACTACCGCTACGAAAGTGGGTCGTGACGAGAAAACCATGGCGCGGTAGAAGGGGAAGGAAGAACCATGGAGGGTTGCGATAACAACGGCGTTCCCCCATTCTTTCTCCCATGGAGCTTCTCAAAACCCCATCGCAGCCACCGCCCGCCACCCGTGATCGCGCTAAACCCTAGGCCTCTGCGCCGTCACCGCCGCCACAACCGACCCGCATTCCCCACCTATCTTGCACCCACCCGAAGAGATACCGCTTCGCCTTCCCGCCTGCCTCCTCATCTGTTTCAAGCGCCGTTCCTCGGGGCCTCCCTCTCCTCCACAGCCTGGCCACCGGCGCTCCTTCCGCGCATTCTGGGGTGGGGAATGGAAGGGGGCTTGGGGTTCCGCACCTGGGAAGCAGTCCTCGGCCTTTGATTATGGGGTTTTTTCGCCTCCGGAGCGGTGCGTGCTTTCACGGCGCTCGTTCACGATTTCGATTTTCTTCCTTCGGCATCACGCAGTTGGTGTGGCCTTTCCAGTTTGGGATATTGGTTCCTATTTTATGGATTTTGGCTAACGGATTTCCCCCCCTGTATCTGACTGAATTTTTGTTCTTTGAGTAACTGATGCCAGGTTCCTTAGCGATGGAATGGGGAATAGCCGACTGAGAGGGGCGCCTTCAAGAAGCAGTGGGTGGAGCGGCGGCTTCTCGGGCCATAGAGAAGGATGGCAGATGAGCTACGACCGTGCGAGGGATGGGCGAGGGTTGCGAGGGAGAAAGAGTAGTAAGCGCAAGATGGAACCCTAGCTTGTCCCCCGATTGGGGATGAGGCCAGGAATCCGAGGAAACCATGTGGCATACGGTATGTGAATTTCCAGTAATGCCCTCGGTGGGGTGCTGGAATCATAGGCAATGGCACAAGATTTTTACCGCTGGAGGGCCGCACTGGACAACATCTGAACCACGGTCCCTCACATCCGTGAATCACGTACTCCTTAGTGCCGCACTAGACACCATCCCCCGATGACTGTCGGAATGCAGTGTAAAGTTGAAGTTTTATCATTCTAAAGTAGATCTTGTGTTTTTGGCATGTTTGTTAGGATTTCTTTTTCCTTTTCTATCTACCATCATATCTTGTTTGTAGTATATAGTGGTTGCCGTAATCGCGAGAAAACCTTCATGTTTCATTTCGTTCCAATGCATTGTAGTATAGAAATTATTAATTTTCAATGACATGCAGTATGTAATTAACATGTATAAGCTGGTGGAGCCCTTGATAGTTAACAAGTGGTATGTATACTTGCAATTAACATTTTATGTATTTTAAAAATGTTAAATACATATCATATAGGAGATTTGATGGACACTTTTTGTAACAATTAATTCCAAGAAAATTCATATTTTCTAAATTTAACACTCCAACATTGAATGTGGCATACTCACCACCACCGCGACCGACCGCATTCCATGCCTATCTTGCACCCACCCGTAGAGATACCGCTTCGCCCGCCCGCCCGCCTCCTCCTTTGTTTCACGCGCCATCGCTCGGGGCCTCCGTCCCCTCTGTGGGCCCAGCCGTCAGTGTGGCTTCCGCGTGTTCACTGGAGGGAATGGTCGAGGCTTGGGGTTCCACGGAAGCAGTCCTCGGCCTCTGATTTTGGGGGCTTTTCGCCTCCGGACTGGTGCATGCGTGCACGATGCTCATTCGCGATTTCGATTTTCTTCCTTCAGTGTCACGCAGTTGGTGTGGCCTTTCCCTTTGGGATTTTGGCTGACAAATCTTTTACTCTGTGTCTGACTGATATTTTTTTCTTTGACTGACTTATGCTAGCTTCCTACACAATCTAATGGGGAACAGCCGGCCGAGAGGGCGCCTTCGACAAGCAGTGGGAACATGGTGAGGGGCAACATGGAGGCCGTGACAGAAGCTCCCTTCTTGTGGTAGCACGGAGGGCCAGGCGTGTTGGGTCCAGGGAGCCCTGGTCGGAGAACATATCTTGAAAAAAAGGTCTCTATCCTCCGCTCATGGCTTGTATTGTAGTCATAGTCTTGTAGTCGGCCCTCCATGCAATTTGTCGATCAAATCAGGCGCCCCGGAACTTCGAATGAAAGTGGTCTTTCTACAACCCTATTTATATGATTTTTAGGGCCCCTTTCGCCGTATCCCTCCCTTATGTTTAGGAGCGGGATCTGCCCAAGAACGACCTGTGGTGGTACCGAAGGCACATACTGCATAATAGTAGACAACACGTTTTAAATCAGGATGGACTGAACGAAGAAATATATTTCCACACAATAGTGGAAGGGATACTTTAGAAATAGTTCTTAGCTCCAATCAAGCTTTCTCTGCTGTCTAGGATCTATCTCAATTAATGCCAAGAGGAGGAGTCACACGCAGAGGAGCGACCGCGGCTCGGGCCATAGAGAAGGAAGGCAGAGGAGCTATGACTGCGCGAGGGATTCGAGGGAGAAAGAGTAGTAAGCGGAAGATGGAACCCTATCTTGTCCCCCTATTGGGGATGAGGCCAGGATTCCGGGGAAGCGATGTGGCATCGGGTATGCGAATTTCCAGTAATGCCCTCGGTGGGGCGCTGTAATCACGAGAAAACCCTCTTGTTTCATTTCATTCCAATCCATCGTAGTACAGAAAATTTTAATTCTCAATGACATGCAGTAAGTTATTGACATGTATATGCTGGTGGAGCCCTTGTTAGTTGCCAAGTTGTATGTACACTAGAGATTAACATTTTATGTAGTTTAAAAATGTTAAATACATATCATATAGGATATTTGATGGACACTTTTTGTAACAATTAATTGCCAAGAAAATTCATATTTTCTAAATTTAACACTCCAACATTGAGTTTGGCATACTCATTAATCAGTAATTGCATTATCAAATGAGGCGATTTACTGTTCGCAAATTCTTGTAGACGCATTCCTGGCTACAGGGCCTTTTTATGATCGATTTGGGACAGACTATGTGCTTATGTACAGGGATGCACACAAGAAATAGCATCTTGGGCCCCTCCCAGGCTTGGGGCTTATGCGGCCCCCTCCGCCTAGGCCGAGAGACTACCCTAGTTGAAAGACTGTCACGACCGGTTTTCCAATAAAAATATTTATTTAGAAACCGATCTGTTAATTCCAGTGTGAAGACAAAACCTTGATACAATAAGCCAGTAGCATTTAATATATTACAGGGTTGAGCTGACCTTGCTCAACAATTTATTACAAGCACGCCAATAATTATACATAGTGGCGGATATGAAACAGTGGAGTGGTGGCATACTACTGACTCGAGGTAAAGTAGTGGAATAACACGGTAGAGTGGATGATATGACTCCTACACTGGCGGCTCATCGAGCGTCGAGGTGAGGCTCGGTGAATTTATATTGGGAGCGGAAGCGAGAATATAACACAGTGACTAATCCAGGGGTCGCACGAGACTGACCGGGATTCCTCTAGGCGTCGGACTCGCTATCGAAGTCTTCATCCATGAGATCGCCTTCGTCAGCATCTGGCCAAATCAACAAGCCAGGTGAGTACTTTGAAAGTACTCGCAAGACAGGTCGGACAAAAGATATAACAAATGTATGCATGAATGCGTTATGAACAATTAATAGGGTACATCCAAATGAGGAAGTAACACAACATTAATTAGTAAAAAGGAAGTCAGGTGGTGGTAAAAATAACTGAAAACCAATCGGGTGTCTGAAGCGACGCCTCGAAGGGTAAACAAATAAATAAAACGTGCCACAGTCGGGCGTCTGAGCGACACCACATAAAGGGCTTATAGTGAAAATAAAAGACATGCGTGCCACAATCGGACGTCGGGGCGACATCACGGAAAGGGCTTAATTTGAAAATAAATAACAACAAATGCCGCAGTCAGACGTCTGAGCGACATCGCAGAAAGGGCTTATAACAAAATTGAATAATAACGATGCCGCAGTCGGACGTCTGAGCGACATCGCAGAAAGGGCTTATAACAAAAGTGAATAATAACGATGCCGCAGTCGGACGTCTGAGCGACATCGCTGAAAGGGCTTATAACAAAAGTAAATAATAACAATGCCGCAGTCGGACATCTGAGCGACATCGCAGAAAGGGCTTATAACAAAAGTAAATAATAACAATGCCGCAGTCGGACGTCTGAGCGACATCGCAGAAAGGGCTTATAATTCACTTTTGATATCGGTTAACTTGCAAGAAATAGTGCTCATAGGAAAAAATATTCATGACATGATAATCAACGGGTTAGTCCATCCAAAGGAAATAAACATTTAACACTCATGTGGCTCTCAGGAGTTTCTGTCACCGAGACTGACACTTGACAAGATAAGATGAACACAGCTCTTGGACATGGATAAGATGATTTCAAGGATTATTGACTCTGCAGAGTTTGTACTAAAGTTATCCACAGCCAACGGATTTCCGTAGTCACCGGGGACTAGTTCCATTTACGATATTTCGGAGAAAACACAGCTAACCAGTACACACCCATCCTACCTCACGTTGCCAGGAATCACCCTAGACAGGGTTCAAGAAAAACATTGAGACGGGGAGATCACAATCTCGAATAGCATGGGATCAAATTTATATACGCGCGCTCTAAGGGGTGCCCCCCTCTCGGTCCCAACCGAAAACACCCATGCCCCCTGACCGGATGATAGGCTTTAATCCAGGGCCATGGAACCCTCATCCCGGCCTCTCGATTTGGTGTGTACCAGAAAGTGGTTTGCAACTTACTAAGCCGTATCGCTTGCGGAAAACAGGTGGTAGTACGAAAGGGGAGACGAACGGGAACTGGACTGATTTATGTTGACACTGGGTCGACGGTCTGGCATAAGACTGGCATGCTACAACATTGCCATCTTACCCATTCTCATGCCAACTCATGGCTATGCAACTCGTTTCCAACAACTCGTGGATTTCTGAAACTCACTTGCCTCAACTTTTACGTGATAAAACTCTCATCGAGATGCTCATGAACATGCCATGATACTAATTAATACAAACATGCCCAAACACTCATCATATCAAAAGTTCAAACATGCTTGCCTGGTTCGGAGTAGTCAGGGCCTAGCTCGGTGAAGTTCGCGGTTCCGTTACCTCCTTCTATATCTACGGTATACAAAAAAATATACGCACTAACGTAAATACCAAGGGGTGCTCAAAAAAATATTCCAAATATTTTTCAAATAAATCTGATAAAAAACTAGACAACATTTTGAAGAGGACAGAAAAAGAATCACTCAAAAATCCTTTTTTGTTTAAAAGTTATAAGTGTTTTAGTCCAAGGACCTTTCTGTAATGAAACAGAAAATCCTCAGGGGGCAGAACAGAAAAGTTCAGGAAACGATTCAGTTTGGAAGGCGCATTTGTCAGAATACACTTTCAGAAAACGTTTAAAAAAAGAACAGAGAGGCTGACGGGCAGGTCCCACCCGTCAGGTTTGAAAATTCAAACGAGGGGACGGAGCTCATCGGCGCCCGAGAGCTGCGGTGGTCGCCGGCGGCGATCCACGGCGAGGCAGGAGGATCGGGTGGTACCTCCGTGCTCATTGCGTCATTCCGCGTCGGTGGGTGGTGGTGGTGGTCGCCGGCGAGCACCACGTCGACGGCGGCCGTTGCTCCGGCGGACGGCGGTTCGGGAGGGGTTGGATCTCGCCGGGGAGTGCTGGGAAGAGCAAATTGAAGAGGGGGTTAGACTACTGGGTGCCCGAGAGGGTTGCTGACGAGGTTAGGGCGCCGGGAACGGCCTCACTGGAGTGAATCGAGGTGGAGGCCGAGGCGGAACGGTCTGGCCGGAGTTCGGAGAGGAGACCTCCTCGAGGTCCTCCTAGTGGCCTGGCGGGGTGTGGGTGAGGTGCAGAGGTGGTGCGGGCTTGAGGGCGAGCTCGGGGCCCTTTTTTATAGGCGGTCCGAGGCGGTGGCCGTGAATGGAGTTCTCCGGCGAAGGTTACGGCGGCGCAGAGCTTGGTCGGGGAGGTTTAGGGGGTTGAGCGTTATCGTGGAGGCCCACTGGTTCCATTCAGACGCTAAACGGACTTGGATTAGGAGCTTTGAGTGGATTTCGGAGCAGGGGTGGCGTGGGCCCGTCGGCGGCGAAGCGCGCCACTGTGCTTACCCGGCCACGGCAGCGACGGTGTCATGAGGTGTGCTGGCGTGCATGAGGCCACGCGGAAGGCAGGGGAGGGTTGGGCGGCGCTGGGCGGCGTGGCGAGCTGGCTCGGGCCCTCGCTGGCCGCCACTGGTGGCGCAGCCACCACAGAAACCGCCAACGCCTGCGAGGCTCACCGCCACCGACGCCTGCATCCGTCCAAGGAGGCGTGCGGCGCTCTGGCCAGGGAGGACAGGCCGTGCACAACGCGCCAGGGTGCACTGTTGACAGGTGACTGAACCCTGACGACACTGAACTTCTCTGAATCTTTGAATTTTACTGAAAGTGCAAAGTGACAGTGCATGCTGGGTGTTCAACAGAATGTTTTTGGCATGTGGGGATTTTTCCTTGAGCTGATTTTTGGTGGAATGGCCTCTCATTGCAACTGGAGGTTGCCTGAATTTTGGTGGAATTTTGGAGAAGAGGAGATATGAATTTCACCAAATTTAACAAATCTGGTCCAAACATGCGTGTTTGAAACTTGAAAATTTTGAACAAAAGAAGAGTTGATCTTGATGGTTCTAGGTTGAGGGTGCTAGGGACTATCCAGAGAAGTTAGTTTGAGAGCAAAGTTCAAAGACAATTAGGTACTTGCTTTGCAAATCACCTAGGCTCAAAATAATGGACATAATTGTTTTGGGAAAAGAATTTAATTAAATAAAATCCAAAAATGAGTTGGACTTGTTGGGACAGAATATTTGAATTGTCCCAAAGGGGAAGGAGGGGTTTTGGGAAGATTTACCACAAGAGGCAAGATAAAACCATGGGTGGTTTCAAAAATAAGAGAAGACCCAAAACTCCTAGGGTTTTCTTTTAAAAGAAAGCAAATCCCAAAAACAAATTTGAGAAGGGGAAAAAATCAGAAGAAATTTTTTAATAACCAACACCAGAGTTGAAGAAGGTGCCAAAATAAAATCTTTTGTCAAAGGGAAAATTCTTGAGAGAAAGAGATTTTTGGAAGGGTTTAAATGACCGCCTTCAAAACCAACAAAGTTTTTGTTGAAAACTAAAACAAAAATTTTGGAGTGTCACAACACCTACCCCCTTAGGAAAAATGTCGTCCCCGAGATTTCAGCTGATCCTCAAATAATTGTGGGTGATCTATCCGAAGAAAATCCTCTCTTTCCCAAGTGGCTTCACTCTCGGTGTGGTTGATCCACTGAACTTTGAAGCACTTGATGGTTTTCTGTCGGGTTCTCCTTTCAGACTCCTCCAAGATTTTTATTGGATGCTCTCGATATGTGAGGTCTGGCTGCACGTCAATGTTTTCATGGGATACTTAATTCTCTGGGTTGCCCACGCACTTCCTCAATTGCGAGATGTGGAACACGTCGTGGATGTCGGATAAATCTTCGGGTAAGTCTAGCTGGTAGGCTACCGTGCCTTTCCTTGCCACTATGCAGAATGGTCCGATGAATCTTGGTGCTAGCTTCCCTTTAATCTTGAATCGATGCAGGCCTCTCATAGGGGATACTCGTAGGTACACAAATTCACCAGGTTCAAAGCTGATTTCCCGATGTTTTTTATCGTAATAACTCTTCTGTTGACTTTGGGCTATCTTGAGTCGATCCCTAATCACCTTGACTTTATCTTCAGCCTCCTTGAGCATGTCTGGGCCGAATATATGGCTGTCTCCGGTTTCCGACCAATTTAGCAGGGTACGACATCTTCGCCCGTACAGAGCATCAAATGGTGCCATTTGTAGGCTAGCCTGATAACTGTTGTTATATGCAAACTCTGCGTATGGTAAGCTCTCTCCCCAACTGGTCCCATAGGTGAGGACACATGCTCTCAGTATATCTTCTAGAATCTGGTTTACGCGCTCAGTTTGCCCATCTGTTTGGGGGTGGTATGCACGATGTAATGCCGCTTGAGTTCCCAGAGCTTGTTGTAAGTGATCCCAAAATCGGGAGACGAATTGAGTGCCTCTGTCCGAGATTATTTTCTTTGGGACTCCATGTAAGCAGACTATACAGGAAAGATAAAGCCTAGCAAGTTTCTGAGTGGTGTGGGTTGTCTTCACGGGGATGAAGTGTGCTACTTTAGTCAGTCTATCAGTGATGACCCAAATGGCATTATTTCCGTGCCTTGACCGAGGTAGCCCAACAATAAAATCCATTCCAATCTCGTCCCATTTTCACTCGGGTGTTTTATTTGGCTGTAAAAGTCCGGCTGGTTTCTGGTGCTCGGCTTTGATGCGTTGACAAGAGTCACAACATGCGATGAACGTGGCTATGTCCCTTTTTAGACCGTGCCACCAATATTTTTCCTGAATATCCTTGTACATTTTTTCCCTCCGGGATGTATCGAATACGGGGCGGTGTGGCCTTCAGCTAAGATCTGCTGTTTAAGATCCTTGATATTTGGTACGCAAAGTCTATCTCCGTACCACAATATTCCCTGCTTATCGATAACGAATTCTGGGGCCTTGCCCAAACTCACTTTCCGTTTAATGCCTTCAATGCTGGGGTGTCCATGCTGAGCCTCTTTAATCGTTTCCATCAGGGTAGGCTGTATTTCTAAATTTGATATGCTGCCTTCGGTGACTACCAGCAAGTTGAGTTTAGCAAACTCCTGCCGAAATTCAGGTCTCAGGTTTGGCAGGCCGTTGTCGTTTGGGCTAGGGTTCCGACTTAGAGCATCTGCCACTACATTTGCTTAACCTGGGTGGTAGTGGATTCCGACGTCATAATCCTTCACTAGTTCCAGCCAGCGTCGTTGCCTCAAATTCAGTGCCGGTTGTGTGCAAATATACTTGAGGCTCTTATGGTCCGTGTATATCTCACAACGATTTCCAGGTAAAAAGTGTCTCCATTCATTGAGTGCATGAATAACTGCTGCTAACTCTAGGTCATGAGTAGGATAATTTTCTTCATGCTTGCGAAGTTGTCTGGAGACATATGCGACTACCTTGCCTTCTTGCATCAACACGCATCCGAGGCCTTTCTGGGATGCGACGCAATACACCTCAAAATTCTTGTGTATGTCTGGCACAATTAATACTGGTGCTGACGTTAATTTCCTTTTTAATTCTTGGAAACTTTTCTCGCAAGCTTCCGTCCATTCAAACTTCTTGTCTTTCTTGAGTAGATGCGTCATTGGCTTTGCTATGGTGGAGAATCCTTCAATAAATCTTCGGTAGTATCCTGCCATTCCCAAGAAACTTAAATACGTCCGTTACGCTGGCTGGTGGCTTCCAGCCAAGTACGGCCTTGACTTTTTCCGCATCTACGGCAATACCTTCTTGGGTCAGTACGTGGCCCAGAAAACCTACTTGCCTTAGCCAAAATTCACACTTGCTGAATTTAGCGTACAATTGATGTTTCCTCAGTTCCCCTAGTACAATTCGGAGATGTTCAGCGTGCTCTTCTGGTGTCTTGGAGTATACCAGAATATCATCGATAAATACCACAACAAACTTGTCCATAAACTTCATAAATACTTTGTTCATGAGGTGAACAAAATATGTGGGGGCGTTTGTTAGTCCGAATGGCATTACGGTGAACTCATACAATCCGTATGTGAAGGTGAAATCCGTCTTTGGAATATCTTCTGTTCGTACTTTTAATTGATGGTATCCCGACCTCAAGTCAATCTTTGAGAATACCTTGGCCTGAGCGAGCTGATCAAATAAATCATTTATACGTGGCATCGGATATTTGTTCTTGATTGTGACCATGTTAAGCGCTTGATAGTCTATGCACAATCTCAGTGTTCCATCCTTCTTTTTGGCAAATAAAATTGGTGAACCCCAGGGTGAGGAGTTGGCTCGTATATAACCTTTGTCCAGTAATTCTTTTATTTGCTTCTTTAGTTCTACCAATTCGGATGGTGCCATTCTGTATGGTTTCTTGTATATGGGGGCGGTTCCGGGTGCTAGCTCAATGCTGAATTCTATCTCTCGGTCTGGTGGCATGCCTGGTAGTTCTTCGGGAAATACGTCTGGAAATTCACACACTACTGGAACCTTGCTCAATTCAGAAATATCCACCTTGTTCAATCTTGGTTGCCGGGATATTTTTCTTTCCTTGGCTGAGACTTTTATGGTCTTCCCGTGGTGGTGGGTGAGAATCACGGTCCGGTTGAAGCAGTCAATAAAACTTTGTTGGTGGTTAACCAATCCATCCCTAGGATGACATCCAGCCCTTTATTTTCCAACACAATAAGATTTGCGTGAAACTTCAACCCTTCAAACTCAATAACCACACCTTGGCAATAACTCTGGGTAACTTGCTTAATTCCAGGGGACTTGACGATCATAGATTTTTCCAAGTGAAGCATCGAAAAATTATTTTGCGAGGAAAAACTTTTCGAAATGAAAGAGGGAGAAGCTCCAGAATCAAACAAAACCATGGCAGGTATTGTGTTGACAGGAAACGTACCGAGTACGATATCTGGGGCATTCTGTGCTTCCTCTTTGGTCACGTGGTTCAGATGACCATTCCTGTGGTTGTTATTTGGGTTGAAATTGTTGCGTTTTGGCGCCGAATTATTGCCTCCGTTGTTCGGCTTTGGGGTCGAGTTCCTTGGCTTGGGGCACTGCATGGCATAGTGCCCTTCTTCTCCACAAGCGTAACACGTAACGCCTGGGCGGTATGTGAACTCCTTGTCCCTTGCATGAAAATTCTTGATTGGACGTGAGACGCTTGTCGTGGGTTTGGGTGTCCAGTTTTTCTGAACATCTGTCTTGCTGCGGCGGTTGCGGGCATGATTAGTCTGGTCCCTCTTCCGCTTGCGGAAATCTTCTAAGTTGCGTCTCTCATTCTCCTAGGTAATGGCTTTATCCACCAGCGTCTTAAAATCTGGAAAGGTGTGCACGACCAGTTGGCATTTAAGCGCGGGCGTCAGACCGTCTAGAATTTTTTCCATCTTCTTGCTTTCAGACATACGCTCCTCGTTGGCGTAGCGAGACAACAGAGTAAACTGACTGTTGTATTCTGACACCGTCATTGTCCTTTGCTTGAGGTCATCAAATTCTCTCTTTTTGATCTTCATAAGACTCTTAGGAATGTGTGCCCCACGAAAACCTTCTTTAAACTCCTCCCATGTTATATTATTTTCGTTGGGGTGCATGTGTAGGAAATTTTCCCACCATGATGCAGCTGCTCCAGTGAGATAGTGCAGTGCATATAGCACTTTCTCCAGATCTGAACACTAGGCAATAATTAATTTTCTTTCCATGTCTCGAAGCCAGTCCTCGGCTTCAAGAGGTCTGTCAGTGTGAGAAAATGTTTGGGGACGCGTCTTTTGTAGCTCGGATAACTTTGATTGCTGCTGAAACTGTCCACAGTGATTTTCCATATTGATGACTTGGTTCATCATTTCCTGATGTTGTTGCTGACTTTGCTCATAAAGACGGCACATTTGGGAAAATGCCGTTTCACTGTCCTGTTGACTTGACTGCCCCTGTGTGAAATTGTTGCTGGGTTGTGTGTCATAATTTTGCTCTAGCGGAGTTGGCATGGAGCGCGTCCACGGACGAGACATTGTTCACTCTGGGGACATATTTTGTGAAACTCATAAGAAAAGAAATTGAGTCGCAAAAGTCAATGAATTCATGAAGACGGAAGAAGTCGCAAATGCTCCAAGATTTTTCAAGAGAATAAACGTTTGCGCACGGAGAAGGACTGCTCATTACATATCTTACACGCAAGCAGTAATTATACAATACATCACTCAGGATATGCGTACATATTCCTGACATGTTATTTAGGCTAGTGCACTCCTCCAGTTCCTACATGATGCGCAAACAAGCTACTTCTCACAGCTTATGTACATATAAACATATCGCACAAGTCGGTACATCGCATGGCGGCTAAGCGTACTCAGTCGGAGATGGTAAGGATTTCCCTTGGCCTGCCAAGGGTGAGGCGCAGTGAGGCTGGGGACTCAACCTCCTCTTCGGTGATAGGCTCCAGACGTGAAGTGCTGCGCTGAGTTGGTGGAGCAGGTGCCCTATGCGGGACAACTCGAACATGAGCAGGCGCAAGGGGTGGCGCAGAACGAACTGGAGAAGGTGCAATGACATGGTTGAACTCCTCCGTGGTAGGCAGGCGACGAGTAGAAGCGAGAGAAGTAGGAGCAAAAGATGCTGATGATGAGACGAAAGTCAGTGGCGGTGCGGTGCGCAGGAGCTCCCTCCTGTTGGCGGCACAGCCATGGACTGAGTCCATGCGGGCAGCTACAAAGTCGTCCACCAGGTTGTCGAAGGCTGCCTCCAAAGCCCGGAGATACTCGATAAGCATCTCAAAAGCTTCGTCTCGTTCTCCTCTGGGGCAAGAGAACGCGTAGTGGCAGGTGTATGGCACATGACATGGAAGGTAGCGGTAACGACGAGTCTTCATCGAAGGAAGGATATCCCTGAGACGAGCTATCTCCTCACGAGCTGCCATCTGCAGTGCATGCTTCTCCGTGGGCATGGCTCTCCCCAAAACCGGAAACGCTCAACTCGCCCTCCCTTGAATTGCACCGCGGCCTGGTGCATGGTTAGACGGTCATTGACCTTGTGCTGAGAGAGGGAGAAGACGGGCGCATGAGATGGCCCCATCGCGACTTGGACGATGAAGGAGAGAAGCTTGACGAACCCATCGGGCATGTTGGCGAACATCTGTGACTCGCAGTCGTTGCCAGCCATCTACAAAAGTAGGCAAAAATTCTGAGTGGTCAAATCATAAATTTATGCTGACTGTCAGAAATTGACTACGTTTGTAAAAATATGAATTAGCTCTATATGCTAATAACCGATTAGTGATCGCACCTAGTGGCTTCCTACAGTCAGCCTGGCTCTGGTACCAAGCTTGCCACGACCGGTTTTCTAATAAAAATATTTATTTAGAAAGCGATCTGTTAATTCCAGTGTGAGGAGAATCCTCCTTTCTGGTAGATAAAACCTTGATACAATAAGCCACTAGAATTTAATATATTACAGGGTCGAGCTGACCCTGCTCAACAATTTATTACAAGCACGCCAATAATTATACATAGTGGAGGATATGAAACAGTGGAGTGGTGGCATACTACTGACTCCAGGTAAAGTAGTGGAATAACACGGTGGAGTGGACGATATGACTCCTACACTGGCGGCTCATCGAGCGTCGAGGTGAGGCTCGGTGAATTTATTTGGGCAGCGGAAGCGAATATAACACAGTGACTAATCCAGGGGTCGCACGAGACTGACTGGGATTTCTCTAGGCGTCGGACTCGCTATCGAACTCTTCATCTATGAGATCGCCTTCACAAGATCTGGCCAAATCAACAAGCCAGGTGAGTACTTTGAAAGTACTCGCAAGACAGTTCGGACAAAAGATATAACAAATGTATGCATGAATGCGTTATGAACAATTAATAGGGTACATCCAAATGAGGAAGTAACACAAAATTAATTAGTAAGAAGGAAGTCAGGTGGTGGTAAAAATAACTGAAAACCAATCGGGTGTCTGAAGCGACGCCTCGAAGGGTGAACAAATAAATAAAACGTGCCACAGTCAGGCGTCTGAGCGGCACCACGTAAAGGGCTTATATTGAAAATAAAAGACATGCGTGCCACAGTCGGACGTCGGGGCGACATCACAGAAAGGGCTTATATTTGAAAATAAATAACAACAAATGCCGCAATCGGACGTCTGAGCGACATCGCAGAAAGGGCTTATAACAAAAGTGAATAATAACGATGTCGCAGTCGGACGTCTGAGCGACATCGCAGAAAGGGCTTATAACAAAAGTGAATAATAGCGATGCCGCAGTCGGACGTCTGAGCGACATCGCAGAAAGGGCTTATAACAAAAGTAAATAATAACAATGCCGCAGTCGGACGTCTAGCGACATCGCAGAAAGGGCTTATAACAAAAGTAAATAATAACAATGCCGCAGTCGGACGTCTGAGCGACATCGCAGAAAGGGCTTATAATTCACTTTTCATATCGGTTAACTGGCAAGAAATAGTGCTCATAGGAAAACAATTCATCACATGATAATCAACGGGTTAGTCCATCCACAGGAAATAAACATTTAACACTCATGTGGCTCTCAGGAGTTTCTGTCACCGAGACTGACAATTGACAAGATAAGATGAACACAACTCTTGGACATGGATAAGAAGATTTCATGGATTATTGACTCTGCAGAGTTTGTACTAAAATTATCCACAGCCAACGGATTTTCGTAGTCACGGGGGACTAGTTCCGTTTATGGTATTTCAGAGAAAACACAGCTAACAAGTACACACCCATCCTACCTCATGTTGCCAGGAATCACCCTAGACAGCGTTAAAGAAAAACTTTGAGACGGGGAGATCACAATCTCGAATAGCATGGGATCAAATTTATATACGCGCGCTCTAAGGGGTGCCCCCCTCTCGGTCCCAACCGGAAACACCCATGCCCCCTGACCGGATGATAGGCTTTAATCCAGGGCCATGGAACCCTCATCCCGGCCTCTCGATTTGGTGTGTTCCAAAAAGTGGTTTGCAACTTACTAAGCCGTATCCCTTGCGGAAAACAGGTGGTAGTACGAAAGGGGAGACGAACGGGAACTGGACTGGTTTATGTTGACACTGGGTCGACGGTGCGGAAAACAGGTGGTAGTACGAAAGGGGAGACGAACGAGAACTGGACTGATTTATGTTGACACTGGGTCGACGGTCTGGCATAAGACTGGCATGCTACAACATTGCCATCTTACCCATTCTCATGCCAACTCATGGCCATGCAACTCATTTCCAACAACTCGTGGATTTCCGAAACTCACTTGCCTCAACTTTTACGTGATAAAACTCTCATCGAGATGCTCATGAACATGCCATGATACTAATTAATGCAAACATGCCCAAACACTCATCATTTCAAAAATTCAAACATGCTAGCCTGGTTCAGAGTAGTCGGGGCCTAGCTCGGTGAAGTTCGCGGTTCCGTCACCTCCTTCGGTATCTACGGTATACAAAAAAATATACGCACTAACGTAAATACCAAGGGGTGCTCAAAAAAATATTCCAAATATTTTTCAAATAAACATGATAAAAAACTAGACAAAATTTTTAAGAGGACAGAAAAAGAATCACTCAAAATTCCTTTTCTGTTTAAAAGATATAAGTGTTTTGGTCCAAGGACCTTTCTGTAATGAAACAGAAAATACTCAAGGGGCAGAACAGAAAAGTTTAGAAAACGATTCAGTTTGGAAGGCGCATTTGTCAGAATACGCTCTCAGAAATCGTTTCAAAAAAAAGAACAGAGAGGCTGACGGGCGGGTCCCACCCGTCAGGTTTGAAAATTCAAACGAGGGGACGGAGCTCGTCGGCGCCCAAGAGCTGCGGTGGTCACCGGCGGCGATCCACGGCGAGGCAGGAGGATCGGGTGGTACCTCCATGCTCAGTGCGTCATTCCGCGTCGGTGGGTGGTGGTGGTGGTCGCCGGCGAGCACCACGTCGACGGGGGCCGTTGCTCCGGCGGACGGCGGTTCGCAAGGGGTTGGATCTCGCCGGGGAGTGCTGCGAAGAGCAAATTGAAGAGGGGGTTAGACTACTGGGTGCCCGAGAGGGTTGCTGACGAGGTTAGGGCGCCGGGGACGGCCTCACCGGAGTGAATCGAGGTGGAGGCCGAGGCGGAACGGGGCGGCCGGAGTTGGGGGAGGAGACCTCCTCGAGGTCCTCCTAGTGGCCTGGCGGGGTGTGGGTGAGGTGCAGAGGTGGTGCGGGCTTGAGGCGAGCTCGGGGCCCCTTTTATAGGCGGTCCGAGGTGGTGGCCGTGAACGGAGTTATCCGGCGAAAGGTTCTGGCGGGCGCAGAGCTTGGTCGGGGAGGTTTAGGGGTTGAGCGTTATCGTGGAGGCCCACCGTTCCATTCAGACGCTAAACGGACTTGGATTAGGAGCTTTGGGTGGGTTTCGACGGAATGGGGTGGCGCGGGCCCGTCGGCGGCAGAGGGCGCGCCCTGTGCTTGCCGGCCACGGCGACGGTGCCGCGGGGTGTGCTGGCGTGCATGAGGCCACGCGGAAGGCAGGGGAGCGTTGGGCGGCGCTGGACGGCGTGGCGAGCTGGCTCGGGCCCTCGCTGGCCGCCACGGGTGGCGCAGCCACCACAGAAACCGCCAACGCCGGCGAGGCTCGCCGCCACCGACGCCTGCATCCGTCCAAGGAGGCGTGCGGCGCTCTGGCCAGGGAGGAGAGGCCGTGCGCAACGCGCCAGGGCGCACTGTTGACAGGTGACTGAACCCTGACGACACTGAACTTCTCTGAATCTCTGAATTTTACTGAAAGTGCAAAGTGACAGTGCATGCTGGGTGTTCGACAGAATGTTTTTGGCATGTGGGGATTTTTCCTTGAGCTGATTTTTGGTGGAGTGGCCTCTCATTGCAACTGGAGGTTGCCTGAATTTTGGTAGTATTTTCTGAGAAGAGGAGATATGAATTTCGCCAAATTTAACAAATCTGGTCCAAACTTGCAGAAGCTGAAACTTGAAAATTTTGAACAGAAGAAGAGTGGATCTTGATGGTTCTAGGTTGAGGGTGTTAGGGACTATCCAAAGAAGTTAGTTCAAACACAATTAGGTACTTGCATTGCAAATCACCTAGGCTCAAAATAATGGACAAAATTTTTTTGGGAAAAGAATTTAATGAAATAAAATCCAAAAATGAGTTGGACTTGTTGGGACAGAATATTTGGATTGTCCCAAAGGGGAAGGAGGGGTTTTGGGAAGATTTACCACAAGTGGCAAGATAAAACCATGGGTGGTTTCAAAAATAAGAGAAGACCCAAAACTCCTAGGGTTTTCTTAAAAGAAAGCAAATCCCAAAAACAAATTTGAGAAGGGGAAAAAATCAGAAGAAAGGTTTTTAATAACCAACAACAGAGTTGAAGAAGGTGCCCAAATAAAATCTTTTGTCAAAGGGAAAATTCTTGAGGGAAAGAGATTTTTGGAAGGGTTTAAATGACCTCCTTCAAAACCAACAAAGTTTTTGTTGAAAACCAAAACAAAAATTTTGGTGTGTCACTAAGACTCGGCTATAAATCATTTTCATACCAACGCTTCTCCATATCCCCAAACTCTAGCCGCCACCCGAGTCATCGCGATCCCAGACTTCTTCTTCTTCATCCCAAACGAACACTTGAAGTCTCCGATGCCTCCACCTCCGGTAAGGATTCGCCACAGGATCTTCATCGCCCAGAGCTTCGCCCTCGGTCACCGGCCTCACCACCCTCAAAGTTTTTTCCAACGGTGCCATCATAGTCCCCCTTGAGTTGGAGCAAGATGCACTGGAGAAAGCATCCTATCGTTGATGCTCCAAGTGGATCAGGACGTTGCTGTAGTGCGTTCTAAAATTGCCGCTTTTTCATTCTAATTTGGATCTAGTGTTTTTTTCATGTTTGTTATGATGTTTATTTCCTTTCCTATGCGGCATCATATGTTGTGTCTAGTATATATTGGTTGCGGGAGTCGCCGGAAAACCTTCCTGAGGCATAGTTGAAACCACATGCCATTCTTTCAGCATAAGCTCAGCGAGCACCCACCTATTGCTGAGAGCATAAGCCTTCGCCCGTCGCAACATCAAAAAATGATCTCACCGCTCATTTTAAGGTAGATCCAACAAGGTGTAGGGTAGGACATGCCAATATACCTACCAAAAGAAGGAAATAGACCAAAAGGCCAAGCCTAACTCACCTCGGCCCACCCAAGCAATCTAGTCTGATCTACCACTAGCTGATTGACCGTAATTATTTTCCAATACTAATATTTAGGCACGTTCTTACCGTGGTGACAAAAATACTCTGACCGATACGTCCCACCAACTCCGGTCTAGTAGAATTAATGTCCTTCATCTGTTCCACCCCCATAATAAATGTGCTACAATCATTGCTCAATAATGACATTATTACATTCAACTACTTTTGGTCCAATGGTGGGGGTGGGGTGCGGTGTGGGAGAGACCTAACATTTACAGCTCAGAAGCCACTACCGCTACTACAGTGGCCCATGACGAGATGGCATGGCCTTGTGCAGTAGGGAAGGAAGAGCCAGGAAGGAACACAGTAATAACGGCGTTTCCCCTTCTTTCTCCCACCGGAGCTGCTCAAAACCCCATCGCGGCCGCCGCACGCCACCCGCAGTCATGCTAAACCCTAGGCCTCCGTCGCCATCCCTTCCACCACGACCGGCCCACATTCCCCACATATCTTGTGCCCACCCGCAGAGATAACACTTTGTCCGCCCGCCCGCCTCCTCCTCTATTTCGCACACCGTCGCTTGGGGCCACCCTCCCTTCCCTGGGACTGTCCGTCGGGCCCTTCCGCTCGTTCTGGGGATGGGAATGGCCAGAGGCTATAGGTCCGCACCTGGGCAGTCCTCGGCCTCTGATTTTTGTGTGTTTTTCACCTCCGGACAGGTGCGTGCTCGCACATAACTCATTCGCAATTTTCACTTTCTTCCTTCGGTGTCGCGCAGTTGGTGTGGCCTTTCCAGTTTGGGATTTCGGTTCCTTTTTTTTGGATTTTGGCTGATGAATTTTTGCCCCTGTGTCTGAATGAATTTTTGTTCTGTGACTGACCAAAGCCAGGTTCCTGGGGGACGGAATGGGGAAAACCGGACGAGAGGGGAGCCTTCGACAAGTAGTGGGAACGTGGCAAGAGGCAACGCGGAGGCCGTGACAGAAGTTCCCCACTTGTGGCAGCACGGAGGTCCAGGCGCGTTGGGGCCGGGGAGCCTTGGTCCCAGCACATCTCTTGAAAAAATGGTATGTATCCTCCTACTATCTTGAATTAATGCCAAGAGGAGGAGTGAGGTGCGGAGGAGCAGTGACGGCTCGGGCCATAGACAAGGAAGGCAGAGGAGCTACGACTGCAAGGGATGCGATAGGGGTGAGAGGTAGAAAGAGTACTAAGCAAAAGATGGAATCCCAGCTTGTCCCTTGATTGAGGATGAGGCCAGGAATCTGGGGAAGCCATGTGGCATCTGGTATGCGAATTTCCAGTAATGACCTCGGTAGGGGTGCTGGAATCACAACTGATGGCACGAGATTATTACCGCTGGAGGGCCGCATTGGACATCATCCCAGCCACGGTCACGGACAGGCGCGAATCACGGACTCCTCCATAGTGTCGCACTAGACACCATCCCCCTATGGCTGTCGAAGCGCAAGGCGAAGTTAAATTTTTATCAGTCTAAAGTAGATCTTGTGTTTTTTTGCATGTTTGTTAGGATGTCTGTTTCCTTTTCTACCTACCGTTATATGTTGTTTAGTATATAGTGGTTGTCGTAATCACGAGAAAACCTTCTTGTTTTATTTCATTCAATCCATCGTAGTATAGAAATTATTAATTCTCAATGACATGTAGTAAGTTATTGACAGTAGCAATTAACATTTTACGTAGTTTAAAATGTTAAATACATATCATATGGGAGATTTGATGGACACTTTTTGTAACAATTGATTTCCAAGAAAATTCATATTTTCTAAATTTAACACTCTGATATTAAATGTGGCATAATCATTAATCAGTAATTGCAAGATCGATCGAGATAACTTACTATTCACAAATTCTTGTACATGCATTCGTCGCTACATGGCCTTTTTATTTGAGATAGACTACGTGTTTATGTACAGGGATGCACACAAGATATAGGATCGCGGGCCCCTCCCAGGCTTGGGGATTATGCGGTCCCCCTGCCGCCTAAACCAAGAGCCATCCCTACTTAAAAGACTCAGCTATAAATCATTTTCATAACTCTTTTCCATAGCCCCAAACTCTAGCCGCCACACCAATACTCGCGTTCCCAGACTTCTTCTTCATCCCATTTAACACTTGAAGTCTCCGACGCCTCCACCTATATTAAGGATTCACCTCCAGGGGATCTTCATCGCCCTCGGTTACCGTCCTCACCACCTCAAAGTTTTTTCCATCGGTGCCACCATAGTCTCGAATGACACTACTGGAATCTGGCACTTTGCCATCTGCCATGGCAGATGGCAAAGGCATGGTCGGCGGATGGCAAAGGCTTTGCCATCTGCCAGCAGATGGCAAACAGTTTGTCTGAAACCCTGCCGGCAAACGCTTCTTTGCCGTCTGCTGGCTGATGGCAAAGAGCCTGTGCCTTTGCCATCAGCTGGCAGATGGCAAAGCCTCTTAACGGGGTTAGCCCCGTTAGAAGGCTAACGGCATACTTTGTCGTCTGCCAGCAGATGGCAAAGGCTGCAGGCTCTTTGCCGTCTGCCAGCAGATGGCAAAGGCTGCATGCTTTGCCATCTGCCAGCAGTTGGCAAAGAGGTTTGCCATCTGCTGGCAGATGGCAAAGGGCCCAAATAGGCCAGCCCAAATTTTACATGTAGATGACACGTGGCCTCTTTGCCATCTGCCAGCTGATGGCAAAGCTCTTTGCCATCTGCCAGCAGATGGCAAAGTGCCTATATTGCCCCATTTAATATATATTTTCTTATATCAATTCATTTTCACAGGAAATCAAACACAAATATATTTATATGACCAATATAGCATATTCAACACATATTACCAATAGTCATGAACACATATATATCGAACACATATCCAACACATGTTACCAATAGTAGCAAGTTTCATCAATACATATACATAGTTTCATCAATATTACACAGTTTCATCATAGGTAGCAAGTTTCACAAAGTCAAAACAAAAACTACCTGCACTCAAACGTAGCTAATTTATTCTTGGGACATAAGGCTTCTTTGAGGAGAACATAAGGCTTCACTAAGGAACATGCAGAACTCGTTAGAAAAAAAAAGTGAACAGAGGAACCAATAGAAGCTAACCCTTGTAAAAAATAGTGTCATTAGGAAGATGCCAATCAGGACCAAAATAGGCAAAATGTGCTGCTCACTTGTAAGTTCCCAGAAATCTCTAAAAGTAGTATCGAATGCATGAGGTCTTGTGCATCTTCATTAGTCACAGCACATATCGTCAAGTGGTAGATGCCATTACATGACTTAGAAGAACCATAGCACACTGAAACTTGCATCTGCACTGTAAGCAAAATATATTAAAAAACTATGAACCAAGGGAGGCCCGTTTGTTTTCTGCAATCGGCATTTCTGTTAGGAAGCGAAATGAAAGAACTAATAACATGATATATAGAAGTTAAAGAATACAAACTGCGGAATATACGGGTAAATACGGCGAATTTGTGCTAGGCAAATGAGACGGGATATATGGCTTTGAACATCAAAATACATGTAGCAGGCATCTTATATTTACTAATTGGAGGCACCATACGAGGCACCACTTTAATCCTTAGAATTAAAGAATTTTGACCGTTGGATTAATATATAATCTATCTGTAGCCATCAGATGAAGTATAAGACATGTTGTCTCAAACTACCACGTATGGAAGTCTTAACCCCTTGGGACTCTCTCTATTTCCTAGAAAAACAAAAATCTGAGCGGCCATATGTTGTCTTATACTACCACGTATGGAAGTCTTGATCCCATGGGACTCTCTCTATTTCCTAAAAAACAAAAATCTGAGTGGCCATATCATTTAGATGAAAGCATTACATTTGTAGTCCAGCTTCCTCACGTTCAACATTGGTTGAAAGAAAAAAAATTCAACCACGGTTCCATAAAAAAGGATAGCCCACTTCCACAAAAGTTGGGCGCTGAAAAAGAAAAAAAACAGATCACATCTAGAAAAGAAAAAAAACAAATCACATCTGTCACGTTACAATTTGGTGAAACAAAACTAGGAAAGAATCCACGCTTCCCTCAAAAAAGAATAATATCCTTCAATAAAACTCCACCGATGAAAAAAATTAGATCTAATCTCCTTGCATAGAAAACTCCAGGGATGAAAAAAAAGATATATTTGACTAACCAATCTATCTTTTCCTGATTGAAAAGGAAAAAAAACATCCACACAAACCTACCGTATGTGGGTGAAAGTTATATGTAAAATATAGATGGCCCGGCCAAAAAACAAACATCTACACGTAACGTTGGTGAAAAGAAAGTAGAAAATCATCCTCATATAAATCGTTCCTTATATGAAAAGGGATAGCTTCTTTACATAAAAACAACACCGGTGGAAAGAAAAAAGAAACAGATCAAACGTAAGAAATGAACGACATATCATCCTCAAAAAAAGGAAAATATCCCCCTCGACTCCTGTACATGGCCACTTAATCATGTATAAAAAGATTAACATAATTCTATGGAGGTGTAGATTGTCATATATAGTAAGTATGTACATGTATTTTTTATCCTAATAAAAAGAGAGAAATAATAGCTATTAGAACATCATTATATACATATAAATCGCTGAATTATCAAAAAAAGAATTTGATTGTATCATGCACCACAAAGATCTGATATAAAAAGTACAGTTTTTCTATAGCCACTACTGTCTCTCTCATATAAACATGATTGTCTATGTGATATGCATATGTATAGTATGGATAGAAAATATTAAAAAAATTCCCATACATGTTAATCATAAGAGAAATTCTTTAATAAAAATTGGTACAGGCAAGATCTTATAATCAGAATAATCTATGGTGCTTATAGTATAATGAGAATATACAACTGCCTACTTTTTTAAACATGTACATTATTAAACTCTGACGTGGCTTATGTTGATAAAAATTCGTTCATGTATGTATCCATTATTCTATATAGAAACAAAGTTTTAATAATTCTACCATGCTTCCGTGGCAAAAAAAAGACGTCTGTCTTTTTTTGGCTTAATAAGAAAGTAATATATATGTTGGAATTGGGCACTTTATCTTTATACCTTCTACAAACTTTTAGATCATAAGTACATGATACATGCAACAACTTCTAGGTCCGTAACCATGTTTTCTACCAACATAACACATATACCCTTATGTAACCTTGATAAGTAGGACATCCATATGTCCACATATCGCCATAAATCTGACGTGGATTGCTGTGACATAATTGGATGCAAACAATCTAATCACAAAATAGTCAAAGCAATGTAACTTCATTGCAACCTATGTGCATGTGTGATAATAATAACCTATATCAACATATGCAAATTATTGTTTGACATTTCGGATCTCTCAAAAGATTGTTATATCTAATACTAAAATTGCTAGCCCGTGCAGGTGCACAGGTTGACGACTAGTATTATTAAGCTTATGTAGGAGCTTTGCTAAAAAAATTGATAACCAATCTAGATTGTCTGAGCAGAAGTATCTGTCGGATGTACACGTTTAGCGCGGGTATCTAGACCGGCAAATCTGAGTTCAACGGGTATGATGTTGTTTTTGGATCTCCGCACTGTGTAATTTTACAGGTTTAGTAGATAAGAGGTCCATATTTTTGTGCAGGTTGAATTAAAAAGCACACTGTACCTCTCAATTTAGAGGGTCTGAAGCACACCAATGCTAGTACACCCATGATAGAGCAAGAATTCTGAATCTTTGACGACTGAATAATGAAAATATTAGTAGTATTCAGTTCACATCCTTAAAAAACAGCAGCAGATTGCGACACAAAATGGAGTTAAGAAATAATACTATAAACTACACTAAAAAAGATGTGTTGTTCAAAGATTCTCACTGCAGACACAACAAAAGAAAAGACCCCCTGTCCGATTAAAGAGGCTAAAACAGACTATATGGAGAAGTGGAGATAAATCAGAATAGCACTATTCATCCTTGAATTTACCAGTTCTTGTTGTACTACATGATCATTCATGTAATGTCAGTCCAGTGCATGAAATAGTAATTCAGGTTACCCAAAAACTGTATATATCCATCATATATTTGTTATGCTTATGGTCATAAATTTCTTACAAACAAGGATACTTCAAGAGAAAAATATATCATCTGTTAATTCATGGAAGTACATCAACAAAATCTCTACTAATGAGCCACTTCCAGTTTTGCAAATGGTTATAACCAAAGTCTATATGAAACATTGAAATTTCAATAAGCGTGCTGACTTACCTGGTTCCTGTAGGGGTACACAAAATCAGCAGTCAGCTCGACGCAGTTGCCCTTCATGCTAGTATAAATATTTGCATTAAAGGAAACAAACTCAGGAATTTCTAAAATTTAAAGAGGGATTTGATTGATATTATTTAGTTAAAATTTTATGCTAAAAGAAGTCTGGGAGCAAAATGTTCGCACCTGATGTGGTCTTATTAGTATATTTTTAGGCAAGATAATGAAGACAAAATAACAAATCTATAGGTAGATATGTTTGATTTTTCTTATCACAAATATGTCCTACATACGGTTCCTCTGCCTTAATAACACCATTTCATATTTTTGCATACACCTAATTAAATTGTAAATATGGAAAAACTGTTGCTCAAGCCTAACTTAATTATATGCAGTACAAATTGTAGGACATAACTGCTGGCTTTTAGAAAATATGAATAACGTCAATACCCAATCATAGCATGTTCAAATGAATCCCTGGCCCAATATGCTCTTTAAGGTACAGGGGGAGAGAAAATTTCCATATACATTTAGATATAGCAGAACATGAGCTGAAAGAGTAGCTATGAGCTCAGTTATAAAACTGGAAGTTTACATACTTATATTTTTCTCATCTCTTCATTGGGAGATAACATGTATAATTTAGCATGTATATCTGCGGACATAGCAATTGATCAGTTACAGGATGTTGATCGGAATACAATTGGAAACTTTGATCGCAAGACATACTATACTTCTAGCCAATTATTTGTATCTTCAAATCCTCTAGTCAAGAAATCAACCAAATCATCAATAAATATTTTAAGGGAAAGAAACTATGAAATAAAAGGATCTGCAAGATAATGTCTTTTCAACAAAATAGCAGTGCAACACACCATTTGTATAGAAAAACTGTACGTAGCTATCATGCAAGCATATGATACTTGATCCTTAATTTCATCATAATCCAGTGAAAGAGAGGAAATCATACATCTATGTAGGACGTATATCACTGTCACCCATCTGCCCATGGCACCCAGACACGCTGTTGCCAGCCGTTGCACCACCATCCTGACACATGGGCACCTCACGCCACTACATGAGGATGATTGGTGGTGGAGTCCGTAGCAGGCTGCATGTCGATGTCCTCGCCGGACAAAAAACAATGCTATTGTTGGTAGCTAATGTTCTCTAACTGTCTTCCATATAGAACTACAAAGGTATGACCAGATTGCCTATAAACAGTGGGATAAATAAATGGAATATGTTTGACATGGTTGAACTCTAAGAAACCAAATTCATAAATGAGTTTAGAGAGGTCGGCCAGGTTACATAGCTATTCTCTCTAGCAAACAACAGAATCAAAGTAGCAAGTCTCGGTGCACGGATAAGTTCTGAAATAATGAAAACTTATTTCCATTGTCTAGAACTAAGCATCATTTTCCAAGCTTGAACATTATTAAAGCAATATAAATTTAATCACAGTGCAACTCTATATATGTATAAGAGGCGACGTCAAAATCCCAGCCACTAATTAGCAATTATGTGAAGCTCCAGATGCCCCAAAGGCATGGACGTACTGCAAACATGTTCATATATGCTCATTACGTTTGAGTGGAATCATCCCCGGAATCAGCTCGACACCGGCGTTAGGCTGCGTTTCTCGATCTTCTCTACGCGACCGGTGGAGTGGCAATGGAGAGGGCGTGGGTGGATCTGTAGGACATAATGGCCGAACACATGTCAGCAAGGATACCATGACGGCATGGGAAAAGAGGAGATCAATCGCTTGAGTTGGTGGAGAAGAAGCCACAATAGATGGCGCCCAAGCACAGGCATGGCGGCGGCATGAGGACGACAAAGCCGGTAGACTCGCTAGGCCTCGGCAGACTCACTAGGGCTTTTGCTTTAGATGATCCACGATCTATGGGATTTTTCTTTACGAACGGTGATCTTATTAGAAAAAAATAACGTGAAGAAGAAGGCTTAAGCCTTGCCGGCGTGGAGTGGCACAGAATCCTCGGGGGAGGGCGAGATATTAGGAGTTCTATTTTTTTACCATACCAAATCAAGCTTGTTACGGCAAGGCAGGAATTGCAAATTGTATTTGCCTAGCTACGTGACCAGATTGGACTTGCCTTTTCTAAAAACCAGATTGGACTTTCCTTTTCAGCTACAACAAATTAATTTACATAAGATGGTGTATGCATGAAGCTACTGTGGGCTAACATGAAGTGAATCCAAATCTTTCATTTGAAGCAAACTCATGATTCATAAACAGAAATCTTGAAGCTACCATAAACTCATGATCAAATATATCTGACCTTCAGCTCATAATTATTGACTTCATCCTCTTCTTATATGCATGTCCAACGCTGCTAGACATGCAAATTTTGTCAAGTTAACATGTGTGTTCATTAAAACCGAAACAACTATAATTATTTGTGTGCTGCAAATACCGAACAATAGTTCTCTTGATATATATGTATTTGCATAGACTTTGCAAATAAGCTCATCTTAGTTGAGAACTGCAATTAAGACAAAGCTAGATATATCAAGTCTGAATAACTATTGTCATTCTTAATGAGCATAGTAATGATTCACACATGCACCACACACACCTTATATCATAAAGGCACATGCTCAGTCGGTCACAAAACTACATGCAGGATTGCTTACTAAATATAAGTTGCACGTCAATCCAGCATGATGAACGAAAACTAAACATGGGCAGTGGTGTTCAACCTGGGTCGCTCGAACCAATCCAGGTACAAATCCCAGCAAAAAATTTTCGCGAAAATCAGGAAGGCCGAACAACCAGGATCTCGGCCTCTGCAGAGCGGAACACACGCAGCGGCCTCCATCTCAGAAGATGAACATGACCCAGCGATCTCCACCACCCGCCCCCGAATCCGCCCCAGCCGCAGCCCCAGCAAGAAATACTAACAAAACGCGGCATCCCGGCGACCGGGGCCTGTCGACGAACAAGCGGATCACAACCCATTCTCCCAGAAAAAAAACAGAGACGAACCAGGTCGCGTCACTAGGCACTAGGCACGCGGCATCCACCATCTCCACCCAGCAGCCGGATCATGGCCCGAGCGCCATCCGCGTGATCCCAGGGCACGACGCCAACCCCGAACCAGGCCAAAGGAAATCTACAGTAGAGAGGGAGGAGAGGGGGGCGCGCACCGTATCCGGCGTCGAGGGAGGCGGTGTGGAAGACGCCGGCGTAGGCGGATCCGTAGCGGACCTGGACCTTGACGGGGCGGGCCGTGGACGAGGGGAAGGGCCGCCGACGGGGTAGGGGAGCGACGCGGCCGGCGACAGGGCGGAGGAGCGACGGGGCCGGCGACAGGGTGGCGGGGAGGGCCGGCGACGGGGTGGCGGCGGGCAAGCCTAGAGCGCCATCGACGGGGGCTGTTCGGTGTGTGTATGAGATGCGAACGTCGTTTTTTTTTACCTGGATGGGTGGGGAGAGAGGGAGGGGATAACCCCACAGTTTTTTTTACCTGGAAAAAAATAACCCCATCTCCTTGCCATCTGGCAGCAGATGGCAAAGAATCTTTGCCGTCTGCTGGCAGATGGCAAAGAGGTGGGGCTGGTACGCCGTTACACTCTTGACGGCCATAGGATTTGCCAACCTCTTTGCCATCTGCTGGCAGATGGCAAAGATTATTTGCCATCCACTAGCAGATGGCAAAGAATTGGCTGATGGCAACCATGTCACTACTAGGAAAAGGCCTACTAATGGCGCACCGGTTTTGCCTACTAATGGCGCACTACCGGTGCGCCATTAGTAGCACGTCATTAGAATTTTTTACTAATGGCGCACCACTGGTGCGCCATTAGTATCTGGTATACTAATGGCGCACCTGGCAGTGCGCCATTAGTATGTAACTCCATGCGCCATTAGTATGTCTCCTGGGGGGCCATATGTAACCATGTGCTTTGTCACACTAATGGCGCACTCTGCCTTGATGAGCCATTAGTACCCTTTGGCATACTAATGGCGCACTCTGCCTTGATGCGCCATTAGTATGAATATTTGGTTTTTTTTTGCTTTTCTGATTTTTGCACAGGTTACAAAATATATTATTGGACAGAATATAGACAGCAGCACACAGCAACATCAGATTCATCGAATACAATAGAAGATTAGTCTCCGAATACAATTCATCATATTAGTCTCCGAATTCAAAAGACCGAACAAAGATAAAACATTACAAGTCTCAAGACCGCGAGTATCGAGTTTGTATTCACATTACAAGTCGATATCGATCATCTAAACTACCATCACATAAAAGAGAGTTGTGGTCATCACGATGAGCATCATCGCGATCAAACTAGTCCTCATCCGGTTCCTCCAACGCTCCCTCCTCTCTCCCGCTAGATAGCGGGCATACCTAGATTCGGCCTCCGCCCTAGTGGTGTACCCTTTGTAACTGTTACCGCTAAAACGGTGAACCTGTCTCCGACACTCCTCCCAGTCGTCGTAGACTCGGGAACCTTACCCTTGTACACGACATACGATGGCATCTCTATGCACAAGCCAAACAACAGACAATACATAAGCAATATGTAAGTATGCAACAAAAGGATCGAAAGAGAAAAGCAAGACATTAATAGCAAGTTTCATGGTCCTACTAATAAATAGCATCGATTACATCTAAGTTGAACGACTGTCCCAACCAAAGAGACATACGAATTCATTAAAGTTTAATTACAACATGAGCTAATCAATGTTTCAGAACTACACATCACTACTTTCGACTCGACTCATCGGACATGAGCGTGGATGAAGCCGCCGTCTGTCGTGATGGTCATGAAATCGCGGTCGTTGTCACCCTGCATTTGTAGCGTTTCATCTATCTCATTGTTTGACGGTTGATATCTGACGAAGAACTGCCCCGAGGTATGAAGGACATCTTGATGGATGATGTCCACAAACTCCGACTGGATGCGAAAGAATTCTTGTCTGAGGTAGCAGAAGTTGATGATGGTCCCTTACGATCGCCCGCATGTGATGGAGGGCGTAGTAGGCATCCTTCTGACCGCCAGGCGGCTGCTTGACACAGCGTAACTTCAGACATTGTGTGAGAACATGTGCTTTCCGTGCTTACGAACTTCCCCGTGAAGGTGCCTCCAGATTTGGCGTGGCCGAGAACATCATCAAGAACTTTCTTGACATTTGTGTAATCTATCTTGGAGTTACGGTTCGAATTGAAATACGTGGCCATGGAATATTTCGGCTTAAGAGGATGAGTGTGCAATGTGTGTCACTGCACGTAACATGGAATGTTAGAAAAAAGAACGATCAAAATCTAAGAAATCATATGTTACGGGCGGTTAAGGGATGACTTACTCGGGAAAGTAAGCCACAAGGAAGTTATCCTTATCTGGGTATGCCAGAATGACGCCTTCGAGGTGTGAACTCGCAACTTGGCGGTCCCCAGCGCTGTTCAAGTGCTTGGCACGCATGTAGAAGGGGTCGACTCTCACGATGTCGGGGGTCTTGTCTCTAATGATCCGCATCTCCATACTCAGCCAAAATAGCCGAACGAAGGTGTAGTGCAGCGGATGAAGGTTAAACATAGCAAAGATGTCATCAAACCGTAGGACGATCGTACCCCCGATGTCGCCATCCGCAAAGCCCTTGCCCTCTGGCACCTTGGCCACGAAAACCGGGTATGCCACATCATTCTCTCTCAAACGCCGCTTCTCCAAAGAAAGAACACTGTCGTGCAGACTCCGCATAGCACCGGTTGCAGCATTCAGCATATTTGGTGGTAGCATCGCCCTACCCGCCACATGCATCCTCCTCGAGATATCCTTAGGTGAAGGTGGCCCGTCCTTAGCACGGATCGAACTCGGTGCCGGCTGGCTCGCACCGGCGCCCTTGTTAGTCTTTCGCTTCCGTCCATTCTTCTTGATCTCCTGCAATGGGACCGATTTCTGCTCACAGACCGCTTTCTTGAGCGTGTTGGGGTTGATAATATTTCTCACCTCAGCTATCTGAGGCTTGGCGAAGGCGGGAGCTGGAGACGTCTCACGAAGCCCGAAGGCGGGCAGCGCCTATTGCAATTGGATTTCTCCGCCGTACCAGCTAGATTGCGGTCGTCTTGGTTGGGTTCTTGAGAAAGAGGCCCGCAGAACTCGTCAGCGTACCCATGTTCGGCAAAGTACTTATCGACTTTGGTAAATGTACCGTCGTTGTTGTCGTCGTCGTCCGGATCCTGTGCCATAGGGCTGTCCAGATCCTGTGCCATAGGGATGTCCGACATAGGGATGTCCGGCAGGTCCGGTAGCATTGCGGCGTTCTTGCCATGGCTTGGCGCCGGCACGACTGGCGGTCTTGTCTGTGGGGTGGTGTCCCCCGCCCCCAAACGAATCTGGCTCTTTGGCCAAAGCAGGGGCCAGTTTACGCAGGCGCTGAGGGTCATCTCATCTTCTTCGTCGGCCCCAGCGGGTCGAATCGGAGGTAACAGCTCGTCGCAGCCTGGCAGCACCCGAACCACTTCCACCCTATACACTGTGGGTGGCATCGGATTACCGTGGAACATGCGGTTGCCCGGTTGAACGATTCTTCCCTTGGCGACATCGACCAACTCGGCGCCCACGAAGTGCAGAATAGTGCAAGGAACGTCGGCGGTGCCCTGCGAAAACATGTACAGGGCTTCAGGGATGCCCAGTCAAAGGCAAGGAGATGAAGTCATCGGCCGAGAGGCTTAGTTACCGTGATGCCGTCGAGCTCGGCTAATGTCGAGGCACCGACAACGGCGGGCAATCGACGGAGGGGAGCTTCTTTGGCGATGTGCCGGCCGGCGTACACCCGGGTGCATTAAGCTCCAATTCCCGTGCCAGCGCCGGAGACACGAATACCGCCTCCGCCGGAGACACCAATGGCGCCGCCGCCGGAGACACCAATGGCGCCGCCGCCGGAGACACCAATGGCGCCGCCGGAGACACCAATGGCGCCGCCTGCACGCTGTGCGAGTTGCTGGCCGTGAAGCTGGGAACCGGGGGAGGCCCCTGTTGGCCGCCCGCAATCCACGTCGTCAGCCCATGAATCAACGTAGGCACCATGGTGTTGAGCTTCGTTCCCAGTTGTTGTTCCACTTGCTCTTGGACAAGCTCCTAATCCGCACCACTTGTGCCTTGAGTGCTTCAACCTTGCGCGTTTGGCTTTCCGAGCTGGCCTTTTTCTCCTTCCGCACACCAGCGGTATAGTATGACCCCCATTTTGTGGACAAGCCTTTGCCGGCCACACGACCAGCTGATGTCGGCTTAGTGAGCTTATCCTTGCTTTTCATTATGTTCAACGCCCTATTTAAAGGGCTGTCGAAAGGGGAGCTCTGAGACGACCCGGCGCTACTGCTTTCAGTTTCCTGTGAAAGGAATGTGAACCATTTAGAAATATTGGGGATTAATTAGAGTGCAACCATATGGAGCTAATTACGCGGGGGTGTATTCCTTACCAGAACAAGCTCAAGCGCCCTGGTCTTCGGATCCGTGGTAAGCTCCTTTGTTATCGGGTCCTCCTTGTACCGGGCCCTGACATAGTTCCTGGTCTGCTTGTTACTGCTGTATTTCTCGAAGCGGGGCGGTAGGCCTTGCTCGGCACGCTCCGCGTCCTCCTTGTCCCATATAGGCTCCGCCACTCTGTAATCGTCGGGACCGAGTTTGTGTTCCCCTAAGTTCAACTCCCGCATTTCTTTCCCCCACTGACTTGATTCGGAGGTTGCACTGGACGAGCACTTGATCTTGAACTCCTTGTACTCATCTTCGCTCATCAAAGGATATTTTGCCTTGATCTTCTCATAACTATCACCTTTATCAATCATTTTCTTTACCGCGCTTCTCCAAGTAGACAGGGCCGTACTCATCTTCGTGAGGGCGGCGCTGTTCACTTTATTTCCTAAGAGGCGTGTGTTTTCAAATTCGGCGGGGAACTTTTATCGTTCGTGCAGCTTCGTGAAGAGGAGGTTGCGCAAATTCCCTCGGTCCTTATGCCTAAGGTTCTCGGTGTTGATCGAGACGGTGCTCCGGAGAATGCACCCGAGCTGAACCGAGTACCCCTTGACTATATGTTTGGGCTCCGTTGGATTCCCGTCGGAGTCCACTTGAGTGAATTCCTCCTTGACGGTGCGGAGCGCATTCGGACGCCGGTCCTTCCTTTGCTTCTTCGATTGGCTGCAATCTGTGTGTGTGCCGCCATCATCAGTGGTGGCATCCTGGGCGGCACCATCAGTGGTCTCATCACCGACGCCACTAGGGGTTGTGTAATCAGGATCGGTGTCTTCCGCGGCGTCCTCATAGCGGTGAGGTTGTTCCTCCATCTCCTGGGACAGCTCCCAGAATTGCTTGCCGCTCGAACCACCGGCCTCATCGTTGTGGGCCATGTTTCGCTCTAAATAGGTAAAAGTTTGGTCAAAAAGTTGGTTCTTGTCAAGGAACAAGATCATGGTCTCATCATTTAGGGTTTGTCGACACCGAGGCACCCTAAGAGCCTAAGCTTTCATTATTTAGGATTTGTCAACGCCGAGGCACCCTAAAAGCCTAAGCGTACATCATTTAGGTTCTCATCGACACCGAGGCATCCGGGGCAGCCAAGTTAAGTTTTCATCATTTACGGTTTATTGATGCCGAGGCACCCTAGGTTGGGCCTAATCACTTGGCACTAATCACTTGGCTCTATTGCCACCTATGTTGGGTTTATCATCTAGGGTTTATCGATGCTAAGGAGAATTCTAAGTTGGGCCTAATCAATTGGCTCTATTGCCACCTATGGTTTAATGCAGCAAGAATGGGGGGGCAGTTGATTCTACTTAACTAAGTACTAAGAAAGGTTGTCCAGCAGTAAAGTATAGAGTGGTCTATGTGTAGTTTCATGTGAACATCTCAGCCACACAGGAAACAGAGCATCAAATAAGTAAGTGAAGAAAATAATTGCTATGCATTTCTTGGCACGCGAGAAGGAAGAGGGGAGAGGAGGCGGAGCTCATCGGGGAGGCGCAAGGAGGCCCTGCGACAGCTTAGTAGCAACAGAGGTGGCTGAAGTTGCGGAAGACAGCGGCGACCCGAGGAAGAAGAGGTGGAGGCGGGGGGGTGGAGGGGTCGAGCACCGTCGCGCCCTGGTTCCGCTGACTCGCCCGGCCGGTGTTGAAGCAGATTCTGCCCGCCGCCTTGCCTGTCGCGTCGCACGGTGGAGCTCGAGGGCTGGGAAGTCGAGGGAGGGGGTGGGTGTGTGCGGTGAAGGCGAGGGAGGGGTGGATTGGGAGCGGACGGCGACGGGGGGCAGGGCAGGGGCTGACTGGGGGCGGCGACGGAGACGGAGGCGCGGGGGCGGCGGCGGCGTGGGTCGGGGCAGCGCGCGGGTGGATCTGGTGGCGAGGGAGAGAGGGTCGAAGGGGATCTGGCGAGAGGGAGGGAGGATAGCTAGGGGGAGGGTTCTAATGGCGCACCATCCAGTCGTGCGCCATAAGTATGACTATTCTAATGGCGCACCACCCCTCGGTGCGCCATTAGAGTTTTGTTTTAATCTAGCCCACTAACCATATCTACAACCTAACCCTATCTACAACAGAACACACCCACTAGCCCGACTGGTCAGCACGCAGCGCACACACCAGGAGGTCCTGGGTTTGATTCCCAGGATCCCCAATATTTTTTTATGCATTTTAAATGTTGTTTTTTAATTTATTTGTGTTTAAATATGTTCAAACTTGTTTAAATCATAACAGTAATATTTTTTTATAAAAACAGTAATAATTTTTTAAAAAACATGTTCAAATTTCTTACTTGAAAATATCATCAGCGGCGGCGGTGGGGCGGGGGAGGGTGCGGGGATCGAGATCGAGATGGAGGGGGAATCGAGATCGAGATGGAGGGGGATCGAGATCAAGTGTCCTCATGAATTCAGAAAGTGCCCATGAAATTTAAAAATATTCATGATATCTAAAAGTGCCCATGAAATACAATCGAGAAATGAAGACTACGATTTAAATACAATCGATCTTAGCTAGCTATCTGTTCACAATCTTCTTGCCCTTCTTTTTCGCAAATGGAGTTCTTCTGTGGAACGGACGTCCTTTAGGTAGGGTGGTCCTGCTTCTTCCTGTGGTGTGTGTTGCTACTTCATCGTCGTCGTAATGTTCAATCTTCGGGTCGCCGTACTTGTCGATGTCTTGCTCATTGGCTACTCCATCCATTCCGATGATCTTCCTTTTGCCTCTCCTCACGACAACACGATTGGGCTTTGGCGGGTCGGTAATGAAGAAGCATTGGTCCACTTGGGAAGCCAGTACCCATGGCTCATTTTTCAAGGTGACGTTTATACCATGATCTTGGATTTGGCCGGGTATAACCATGGTGGTGAAATATCGGTCTTCTTTTAGGACGCTCTTGGCCCATCTCGCACGGAACATCGGCACCTTCTCTCCAGCGTAGCTCAGCTCCCAGATCTCCTCGATCCTTCCGTAGTATCTGTCCTTGTCCTTACCGGTGTAGGATTCCATCGTTACCCCGGAGTTCTGATAACCATCGCTCTTCATGTCCTTGTCCTCGGTGTAGAATGTGTAGTCGTTGATATCGTACGCCTCATAGGTCATCAGGTTGTGCTCGGCGCCCTGTGACAAGGCGAATATGAGTTGTTCTTCCGTGGAAGAATCTTCATGTAAAGGGTACGACAGAAGCTTCTGCTTGAACCAACGCGTGAAACATGAGTTGTGCTCTTTGAGTATATCTCCGTCCGTCCTCTATTGGCCTCGGTCATTGTACGTCTTCTCAATAAAGGTTTTGTGCTCTACCACCCAAGGATCGACCACGTCTTGTAGCGCGACTAGGTTTGCTCTTTCAAAGTCGGCGAGTCAACCCTCGTAGTCGACATGCATTTCGCGGCGACCCTCACGGTGACCCCATCTAGCGAGCCTGCCGAGGTGCCTGTTGACGGGCGGACCAACGGGGTTCTCGATGCCTAGATAATTCGCGGCAGTAGGAGATGCACTCTTGATTGAAAAGCCCCTGGCTATACTTCCCTCTGGACGTGACATGTTCCGAACGTATCCTTTGATGACACCATTCATCCTTTCGAACGGCATCATGCTGTGCAGGAACGTCGGCCCTAGTTGGATGATATCCTCCATGATATGGACCAGCAGATGCACCATAATGTCGAAGAATGCGGGCAGGAAGTACATCTCAAGCTCGCATAGTATCACCACGATCTCTTCCTGTAGCCTTCTGAGTTGCCTCACGCCAATCGACTTCCGAGAGATGACGTTGAAAAAGTTGCATAGGCCAAATAGCGTTTCACGGACGTGCGCGTCCATGATCCCACGGATTGCAACTGGAAGTATCTGCGTCATCAGCACGTGACAGTCGTGAGACTTCATCCCGCTGAACTTCTGCTTCGCTGGGTCTAGGTATTTGCTTATCTTCCCCGCGTAACCGTAAGGAAGTTTTACTATTAGGAGACAGGTGAAAAACTGCTCGATCTCCTCCTGACTTAGAGTGAAGCACGCGGGAGGGTAGTCATTTTCGGTCTTCTTGGCCTTTTTGTCTTTGCGACGACTTTCTGTGTTCTGCTTCGCCTCATCATCATCATCATCATCATCATCATTAGCGTGAAGCTCCTGCCTGATGCCCATTGATTTCAAGTCTGCCCTTGCTTTCGGCCCATCTTTGGTCCTTTCTGGCATGTTGAGCAGGGTACCAAGCAGACTCTCGCAGACGTTCTTCGTGATATGCATGACATCAAGGCTGTGAGGCACACGGTGGATCTTCCAGTACGGCAAGTCCCAAAAAACAGACCTCGTTTTCCATACCTTCAGCAGCGGCTCTGGCGCCTTTCGCTTTTTTCCCGGCTCTGGCGCCTTTTTTCCGGCAGTGGGCAGTCTTTCCAAATTTTCAACAACTCATCTATTTCCTCGCCGCTCCTCGTACACGGGCGTTTTCGGGTTTCGGTTTCACCATCTAACAGATCCTTGCGTTTCCTCCACGGGTCATCGTCGCGAAGCCACCTTCGATGTCCCATGAACACGGTTTTCGAAGACTCGGGATCTCTATCTAGCTGGCAATACGTTGTGTCATCCATGCACCTTACGCACCCAGAAAATCCATGGACTACCTGCCCCGCGAGATATCCGTAACCGAGATAGTCGTGCACCGTCGTGAGCAGTGCGGCTCTCATAGGGAAATATTCTTTCTCTGCGGCATCCCACATATTGGCTGGCGTTTTCCACAGCGTGTCTAGCTCCTCCTTCAGCAGCCCCAGATACAGATTGATGTTGTTCCCTGGTTGTTTCGGCCCTTCAATTAGCATACTCATGTGAATGTACTTCCTCTTCATGCACAACCAGGGGGGAAGGTTGTACATCCACACAAACACAGGCCAGGTCCTATGTGTGCTTCTCTGGCTGCCAAACGGATTGACTCCATCGGTGCTCGCGCCCAGCATGATGTTCCTTGGATCCTTCCCAAATTCTGGGTATTCAAGTTCAACGCTTGCCAGCTAGCATCCTTAGGGTGACTCAGCATCTTGTCTTTTTTATTTATCTCCGGATCACTTCCGTCATCTTCCCGCTTCTTCTCCTCCCTATCCGCGTGCCAACGCAGGAGCTTTGCTACCTTAGGGTCCGCGAAATACTGTTGCAGACGAGGAGTGATCAGAAAGTACCACACCGATTTTCCAGGAGCTTTCTTCCTCTTCTTTTATCGAGTGACGCCGCACACCGGACATATGGTAGACTCCACGTGCTCGTCCCGATAAGTGATGCAATTGTGCATGCACACATGGTATTTCACGTGCGGTAAATCCAAAGGACACACGATTTTCTTCGCCTCCTCGAAACTGGTCGGGCACTTGTTCCCCTTGGGAAGACGTTCGTAGCAGAATGACATGTTCTCGTCGAAGCATGCGTCGGTCATTTTGTGTTTTACCTTCATCTCCAGAGCCATGAGCGTTACTTTCAGCGGGTATCCTCGGCCTGCATCCTTCATACAATGGAGTAACCGTCTATCTCCAGTTGATCCAGCTTGGCTTTTTCTCGGGCGGCAGCTCTTGCGTTATCCGTCTCGCTTGTGAAGCAGCTCTTGAATATGAGGGTCCTGCACCCAGCCTCCATAAATCGTCTGCTCCGGCATCTTCATCTTCATGATCATGCCCTTCGTCTTGATCTTCCTCATCATCATGTACGACATCTTCTACATGATGATTGTGTACATCATCACCGTCGTGATCATGTCCTGGAGATTCTTCGTCTTCTCGCCCGCCCTCGCCGCGGTGGTTGTCTTGTTGCCCTTCCTCATTTCTTGCCCGGCCCCCATGGACGACTTCATAGTCATCTTCATCACCTTGCCACCGATAGCCATCCATTAAACCACGCAAGAGCAGGTGGTCCCGCACCTGCCCGGAATCCGGGTCCGCAATAAGGCTCTTCAGCTTGCATCTTCGACACTGACATCTTATCTCCGTCTCGTTCTTTTTAAGCATCTCGGCCTTCGCGGAGCTCAAAAACCTATTCACGATGCCTTCGGTCATCGTGCGGACCATGGTCGCCTGCGGGGTAGAGCAAAACGATATTTTAGAACCAAGAAAAAATTTGGCATGACCTTCCCTAAAAATAGGACCAAAAAGAATGCATAGTGCCAAAATTCTCACCGAAAATATCTAGCTGGTCCAGGTTACTAATGGCGCACCACTAAGCCATGCGCCATTAATAACCCAACATACTAATGGCGCACCACAGAGACATGCGCCTTTAGTAGTTTTGCAAAAAAGTAACAAAAATTAATTTTTATACTAATGGCGCACCATGGCACAGTGCGCCATTAGTAGTTTAAACTACTAATGGCGCACTTTGGCATAGTGCGCCATTAGTAGGTTTGCAAAAAAGTAAAAAAATAAAATTATATACTAATGGTGCACTGTCTTGGTCGTGCGCCATTACTAGTTCTAACTAGTAATGGCGCACTTTGCCATCCCTGCGCCATTAGTTTGTATGGAAAAATGGCAAAAAATCAATAGTAGTGGAGCACCATGAGCACGGAGCGCCATTAGTGTCTTCCGGTGCGCCATTACTATATAGTAGTGGCGCACTACTTACCTGGTGCGCCATTAGAATCAGTCCTATCTATAGCCCTTTTCCTAGTAGTGTGTTCTTTGCCGTCTGTCAGTTCTTTGCCATCTGTTTTTTATAAGCAGAAGGCAAAGATGTTCTTTACCATCAGCTGGCAGATGGCAAAGAGCTGGCTGATGGCAAATTCCCTGTTTCCAGTAGTGTGAGTTGGAGCAAGATGCCTCCGAGGAAGCGTCCTGTCATAGATGCTCCTAGTGGACCGGGACCACGCCGTAGTGCATGGTAAAATTGCCACTTTTTCATTCTAATTTGGATCTGGTGTTTTTTTTTCATATTTTTTGTGTGGTTTATTTCCTTTCCAATGCAGCATCATATGTTGTTTCTATTATATAGTAGTTGCGGGAGTCGCGGGAAAACCTTCCTGATGCATAGTCGGAACCACCCGATTCCATGTCCATTCTTTCGGCATAAGCTTAGGGAGCACCCAACCGTTGCTGAGAGCATGAGCCTTCGCGCGTCGCAACATCAAAAATATGATCTCTCCGCTCATTTCACGGTACATCCAACAAGGTGTAGGGTAGGACATGCACCACCCTAAGATCTAAGGCCAGCCAATTTACCTACCAAAAAGGGAAATAGACCAAAAGGCCCAGCCCAACTCACCTCGGCCCCACCCTAGCAATCTGGTCTGGTCTATCACCAGCTGTTTGAGCGTAATTATTTTCCAATACTAATATTAAGGCACGTGGTTACCGTCATGATAAAAATACTCACACAGATACATCCCACCAACTCCAGTCTAGTAGAATTAATGTCCTTCGTCTTTTCCGCCCCCACAATAAATGTGCCCCAATTATTGCTCAATGATGATATTATTACATTCAAGTCCTTTTGGTCTAATGACGGGGGTGAGGTGGAGTGGGGAAGAGACCTGACATTTAGAGCTCAGAAGCCACTGCCGCTACTACACTGGCCCATGACGAGATGGCCGAGGCGCGGGCAGAAGGGGAAGGAAGAGCCAGTGAGGGACGTGGTAACAACGGCGTTTCCCCCTTCTTACTCCCACCGGAGCTGCTCAAAACCCCATCGCCGCCGCTGCTAGCCACCTGCGATCGTGCTAAACCCTAGGCCTCCGTGGCTGTCACCGCCACCGCGACCGGCCCGCACTCCTCGCTTGTCTTGTTCCCGCCCGCAGCGAGATCGCTTCGCTAACCCGCCCGCCTCCTCCTCTGTTTCATGGGCCATCGCTCGTGGCCTCCCTCACCTACACCAGCCCTGCGCGCCTTCCACTCATTCTGGGGAGGGGAATGGCTGGGGACTTGGGGTTCCGCACCTGGGCAGCGGTACTCGGCCTCTGAATTTTGCGGTTTTTTCTCCTCTGGACCGGTGTGTGCTTGCATGGCGCTCGTTGATGATTTCGATTTTCTTCCTTTGGCGTCGTGCAGTTGATGTGGCATTTCCAGTTTGGCATTTTGGTTCCAATTTTATGGATTTCGGCTGACGGATTTTTACCCTATGTCTGACTGAATATTTGTTCTATGACTGACCGATGCCAGGTTCCTGAGCGATGGAATGGGGAACATCCGGCCGAGAGTGGCGCCTTCAACAAGTAGTGGAACATGGTGAAAGGCAACGCGTAGGCCGTGATGGAAGCTCCCCGCTTGCAGTAGCATGGAGGGCTAGGCACGTCGGGTCCAGGGAGCACAGGTCGGAGCACATCTCTTGAAAAAAGGTCTCTATCCTCCTACTATTGGCAATTAATGCCAAGATAAGGAGTGAGGCGTGGAGGAGCGGCGATGGCTCGGGCCATAGAGAAGGAAGGCAGAGGAGCTACGACCGCGTGAGGGATGTGAGGGAGACAGAGTAGTAAGCGGAAGATGGAACCCTAGCTTGTCCCCCGATTGGGAATGAGGCCAGGAATCCGGGGAAGCCACGTGGCATCGGGTATGTGAATTTCCAGTGATGCCGTCGGCGGGGCGCTTGAATCATAGGCGATAGCATGAGATTTTTAATGCTTGAGGGCAGCACTGGACAACATCCCAGCCATGGTCGCAGACAGTTGCGAATCGCAGACTCTCCTCCATAGTGCCGCACTAGACACCATCCCCCGATGGCTGCCGGAGCATAGGGTAATGTTGAAGTTTTATCATTCTAAAGTAGATCTTGTGTTTTTTGCATGTTTGTTAGGATGTATATTTCCTTTTCTATCTACCGTCATATGTTGTTTTTAGTATATAGTGGTTGCCATAATAGCGAGAAAACCTTCTTGTTTCTTTTCATTCCAATCCATAGTAGTATAGAAATTATTAATTTTCAATGACATGCAGTAAGTTATTGACATGTATATGCTGGTGGAGCCCTTGTTAGTTGCCAAGTAGTATGTACACAAGCAATTAACATTTTATATATTTTAAAAATGTTAAATACATATCATATAGGAGATTTAATGGACACTTTTTGTAACAATTGATCTCCAAGAAAATTCATATATTCTAAATTTAACACTGCGACATTGAATGTGGCATAAACATCAATCAGTAATTGCACGATTGATCGAGGTGACTTACTATTCATGAATGCTTGTACATGCATTCCTTGCTACAAGGTCTTTTTATTTGAGACTCTACTTAAAACTCAGCTATTACATACCAACTCTTTTCCATAGCCCCAAACCCTATCTTCCAACCCAATCATCGCAATCCCAGACTTCTTCCTCTTCATCCCAGACGAACACTTGAAGTCTTCAACGCCTCCACCTCCTGTAAGGATTCGCCTCCGTAGTATCTTCATCGCCCGGAGCTTCGCCCTCGGTTACCGTCCTCACCACCCTCAAAGTTTTTTCCGTCGGTGCCACCATGGTCCCCCACCCCTTTGTTGGAGCAAGATGTGTAGGAGAGAGCGTCTTGTCGTAGATGCTCCTAGTGGAACGGGGCGCCGCCGTAGTGCAAGGTAAAATTGCCGCTTTTTCATTTTAATTTAGATCTGGCGTTTTTTCTTAATGTTTGTTATGATGTTTAGTTCCTTTCCTATGCGGCATCATATGCCGTTTCTATTATATAGTGGTTGCGGGAGTCACCGGAAAACCTTCCTGAAGCATAGTCGGAACCACCGGATTCCATGTCCATTCTTTTAGAATAAGATCAACGAGCACCCGCCCGTTGCTGAGAGCATGAGCCTTTGCCCGTCGCAGCATCAAAAATATGATCTCGCCGCTCATTTCAGGGTAGATCCAACAGGGTGTAGTGTAGGACATGCCCCACCCTAAGATATTGGGCCAGCCAATATACCTACAAAAAAATGGAAATAGACCAAAAGGCCAAGCCCAACTCACCTTGGCCCCACCCTTGCAAGTTGGTCAGATCTATCACAAGTTGTCTGACCTGACAATTATTGCTCAAAAGCCACTGCCGGTACTACAGTGGCCCGTGATGAGACGGTCGCGGTGCAGGCATAAGGGGAAGGAAAAGCCAGGGAGGGATGGGGTAACAACGGCGTTTCCCCCATTCTTTCTCCCATCGGAGCTGCTCAAAACCCCATCACATTCATTGCCTGCCACCCGCGATCGCGCTAAACCCTATGCCTCCGTCGCCGTGACAGCCTCCGCGACCGACCCTCATTCCCCACTTGTCTTGTGTCCACCCACAGATGTACAGCTACGCCTGCCCACCCGCCTCCTCCTCCGTTTCACGCGCCGTTGCTCGAGACCTCCCTTCCCTCCACGGGCCCAGCCGTTGGCGCGCCTTCCGCGCGTCCCTGGCAGCGGAATGGCCAGGGGCTTGGGGTTCTGCACCTGGGCAGCAGTCCTCGAGCCCTTCCATTTTTGGGGTTTTTTTGCCTCCGGACCGATGCGTGCTCGCACGGCTCTCGTTCGTGATTTTTATCTTCCTCCTTCGGTGTCGAGCAGTTGGTGTGGCCTTTCCATTTTGTGATTTTGGTTCCTATTTTATGTATTTTGGCTGACGGATTATCCCCCTGTGTCTGACTGGATTTTTGTTCTATGACTGACCGATGCCAGGTTCCTGAGCGACGGAATGGAACCAGCCAAGTGGGGCGCCTTTGACAAGCAGTGGGAACATGGCGAGGGCCAATGCGGAGGCCGTGACGGAAGCTCCACTCTCTCGGCAGCACGAAGGGCCAGATACGTCTGGTCTGGGGAGCCTAGGTCAGAGCACATCTCTTGTAAAAGAAGTTCTCTATCGTCCTACTATCTCCAATTAATGCCAAGAGGAGGAGTGAGGTGTGAAGGAGCGGCAATGGCTTGGGCCATAGAGAAGGAATGCAGAGGAGCTACGACTGCGCGAGGGATGCGAGGGAGAAAGGGTAGTAAGAGGAAGATGGAACCCTACCTTGTACCCCGATTGGGGATGAGGCCAGGAATCTGGGGAATCCATGTGGCATCGGGCATGCGAATTTCCAGTAATTTCCACCGTGAGGCGCTTGAATCACACGCGATAACGCAGGGTAAGGTTGAAGTTTTATCATTCTAAAGTAGATCTTGTGTTTTATTGCATGTTTGTTAGGATGTCCATTTCCTCTTCTATATACCGTCATATGTTGTTTTTAGTATATATTGGTTGCCGTATTCGTGAGAAAATCTTCTTGTTTCATTTCATTCCAATCCATCGTTATATAGAAATTATTAATTTTCAATGACATGCAGTCAGTTATTGACATGTATATGCTGGTGGAGCCCTTGTTAGTTGGCAAGTGGTATGTACACTAGAAATTAAAATTTTATGTATTTTAAAAATGTTAAATACATATCACATAGGTGATTTTATGGACACTTTTTGTAACAATTGATTTCTAAGAAAATTCGTATTTTCTAAATTTAACACTCCGACATTGAATGTGGCATAATAATTAATCAATAATTGCACGATCGATCAAGGTGACTTACTATTCACGAATTGTTGTACATGCATTCCTTGCTACATGGCCTTTTTAATTGAGACAGACTATTTGTTTATGTACAGGGATGCACACAAGATATAAGATCTTTGGCCCCTCCTAGGCTTGGATCTTACGTGGTCCCCCCTCCCGCCTAGGCCCAGCGCCAACCCTACTTAAAGGACTCGGCCCTAAATCCTTTTCATACCAACTCTTTTGCATAGCCCCAAACCCTAGCCGCCACCCCAGTCCTTGCGATCCCAAACTTCTTCTTCTTCATCCCAGACGAACACTTGAAGTCTCCGCCGCCTCCACCTCCGGTAAGGATTCGCCTCCACAGGATCTTCATTGCCTAGAGCTTCGCCCTCGGTAACCGTCCTCACCATCCTCATAGTTTTTTCCATTGGGGCTACCATAGTCACCCCTGAGTTGGAGCAAGATGCGCAGGAGAAAGCGTCCCATCGTCGATGCTCCTAGTGGGTCGGGTCGCCGCCTGAGTGCACGGTAAAATTGCCGCTTTTTCATTCTAATTTGCATCTAGTGTTTTTATTCATGTTTGTTATGATGTTTATTTCCTTTCCTATGTGGCATCATATGTTGTTTCTATTATATAGTGGTTGTTGGAGTCGCCAAAAAACATTCCTTAAGCATAGTCGGAACCACATGATTCAATGTCCATTCTTTCAGAATAAGCTCAGCGAGCACCCACCCGTTGCTGAGAGCATGAGCCTTTGCCCGTCGCAACATAAAAATTATGATCTCGCTGCTCATCTCAGGGTTGATCCAACATGGTGTACGGTAGGACATGCCACACCCTAAGATCTAGGGCTAGCCAACATACCTACATAAAAAAGGAAATAGACCAAAAGGCTGGGCCAAACTCACCCCTGGCCCCACCTTAGCAATCTGGTGTGATCTATCACCAGCTGTTTGACCGTAATTATTTCTGAAAACTAATATTTAGGCACGTGCTTACCGTGATGATAAAAATAGTCTGAGTCGTATGTCCTACCAACTCCGGTCTAGAATTAATGTTCTTCATCTGTTCCACCCCCGCAATAAATGCACCCAATTATTGATCAAAAATGAAATTATTACATTCAACTCCTTTTGGTCCAATGGTGGGAGTGGGTTGGAGTGGCGAAAAGACCTGACATTGACAGCTCAGAAGCCAGTGCCGCTACTGAAGTGGGCCGTGATGAGAAAACGGCGGCGCATCAAAAGGGGAGGGAAGAACCAGGGAGGGATGCGATAACAACGGTGTTTCCCCCATTCTTTCTCCCATGGAGCTTCTCAAAACCCCATCGCATCCACCGCCCGCCACCCGTGATCGTGCTAAACCCTAGGCCTCTACCGCCATCACCGCCGCCACAACCGACCCGCATTCCCCACCTATCTTGCACCCACCCGAAGAGATACCCCTTCGCCCTCCCGCCCGCCTCCTCCTCTGGTTGAAGCGCCGTTGCTCGGGGCCTCCCTCCCCTCGACAACCTGGCCGTCCGCGCTCCTTCCGTGCATTCCAAGGAGGGAATGGCCGGGGGCTTGGGGTTCTGCACCTGGGCCGCAGTCCTCGGCGTCTGATTTTGGGGTTTTTTCGCCTCCGAAACAGTGCGTGCTTGCACGGCGCTCGTTCGCGATTTCGATTTTCTTCCTACAACGTCGCGCATTTGGTGTGGCCTTTCCAGTTTGGGATATTGGTTCCTATTTTATGGATTTTGGATGACGGATTTCCCCCCTGTATCTGACTCAATTTTTGTTCTGTGACTAACCATGCCAGGTTCCTGAGCGATGGAATGGGGAACAGGCGACCGAGAGGGGCGCCTTCGACAAGCAGTGGGAGGAGCGGCATCGTCTCGGGCCATAGAGAAGGAAGGCAGAGGAGCTACGACCGTGTGAGGGATGTGCAAGGGATGCGAGGGAGAAAGTGTTGTAAGTGTAAGATGGAACCCTAGCTTGTCCAACAATTGGGGATGAGGCCAGGAATCTGGGGAAACCATATGGCATACAGTATGCAAACTTCTAGTAATGCCCTCGGTGGAGCGCCGGAATCATAGGCGACGACACAAGATTTTTACCGCTGAAGGGCCGCACTGGACAACATCCGAACCACAGCTCACATGCGCGAATCACGTACTCCTTAGTGCCGCACTAGACACCATCCGCCGATGACTGCCGGAACACAGCGTCTAAAGTAGATCTTGTGTTTTTTTGCATTTTTGTTAGGATTTTTATCTCCTGTTCTATTTACCTTCCTATCTTGTTTTTAGTATATAGTGGTTGCCGTAATCGCAAGAAAACCTTCTTGTTTCATTTCGTTCCAATCCATCGTAGTATGGAAATTATTAATTTTCAATGACATGCAGTACGTAATTAACATGTATATGCTGGTGGAGCCCTTGTTAGTTACCAAGTGTTATGTACACTTGCAATTAACATTTTATGTATTTTAAAAATGTTAAATACATATCATATAAGAGATTTGATGACCACTTTTTCTAACAATTAATTTCCAAGAAAATTCATATTTTTTAAATTTAACACTCCAACATTGAATGTGGCATACTCAATAATAAGTAATTACACGATCGATCGAGGTGACTTACTATTCACGAATTCTTGTACATGCATTCCTGGCTACAGGGCCTTTTTATTTGAGACATACTATGTGTTTATGTACAGGGATGCACACAAGATATATGATCTTGGGCCCCTCCCAGGCTTGGGGCTTACGCGGGCCCCCTCCCGCCTCGGCCCAGAGCCAACCCTACTTAAAAGACTTGGCTATAAATCCTTTTCATACCAACTCTTTTCCATAGCCCCAAACCCTAGCCGCCACCCTAATGCTCGTGATCCTTGACCTCTTCTTCTTCTTCATCCCAGACAAACACTTGAATTCTCCGACTCCTCCACCTCCGGTAAGGATTCGCCTCCACAGGATCTTGATCGCCCGGAGCTTCGCCCTCGGTTACTATCCTCACCACCCTCAAGTTTTCTCCATCTGTGCCACCATAGACCCCCTTGAGATGGAGCAAGATGTGCAGGAGAAAGCGTCATGTCGTCGAAGCTCCTAGTGGATCGGTACGCCGCTGTAGTGCACGGTAAAATTGCCGATTTTCCATTATAATTTGGATCTATTGTTTTTATTCATGTTTGTTATGACGTTTATTTCCTTCCCTACGCGGCATCATATGTTGTTTCTGTTATATAGTGGGTGCTGGAGTCACCGGAAAACCTTCATGAAGCATAGTCAGAACCACCCCAATTTTATGTCGATTGTTTCAGCATAAGCTCAATGAGCACCCACCCATTGCTTAGAGCATTAGCCTTTTCCTGTCACAACATAAAAAATATGATCTCACCGCTCATTTCTGGGTAGATCAAACAAGGTATAGGGTAGGACATGCCCCACCCTAAGATCTAGTTCCAGCCAATATACCTACCAAAGAAGGAAATACACCAAAAGGCCTAGCCCAACTCACCTCGGCCCTACCCTAGTAATCTGGTCTGATCTATCACCAGTTGATTGACCGTAATTATTTTCCAATACTAATATTTAGGCACATGCTTACCGTGATGTTAAAAATACTCTGACGGATACGTCCCACCAACTCCAGTCTAGTAGAATTAATGTCCTCAGCCTTTTCTGCCCCCACAATAAATGCACCACAATTATTGCTCAATAATGACATTATTAAATTCACTCCTTTTGGTCCAATGCTGGGGTGGGGTAGGGTGGGGGAGAGACCGGACATTTACAGCTTAGAAGCCACTGCTGCTACTACCCTGCCCGTGACGAGACGGCCGCGGCGCGGGCAGAAGGGGAAGGAAGAGCTATGGAGGGACACGATCACAACGGCGTTTCCCCCCTTCTTTCACCCACCGGAGCAGCCCAAAATCCAACCACAGCCGCTGCCCGCCACCCACGATCACGCTAAACCATAGACCTCCGTTCCCGTCACCACCACCGCGACCGACCGGCATTCCCCGCCTGTCTTGCGCGCACCCGTAGAGATACCACTTTGCCCGCCCGCCCGCCTCCTCCTCTGTTTAACGAGCCATCGCTCGGGGCCTCCCTCCCCTCCATGGGCCCAGCCGCTGGTGTGCCTTCCGCGTGTTCCTAGGAGGGGAATCGTCGGGGGCTTTGGGTTCCGCACATGGGAAGCGGTCCTCGGCCTCTGAGTTTGGTGGCTTTTCTCCTCTGGACTACTGCATGCACGCACGATGCTCATTCGTGATTTTGATTTCCTTCCTTCAGCGTCGCCCAGTTGGTGTGGCCTTTCCACTTTGGGAATTCAGCTGACGGGTCTTTTCCTCTGTGTCTGACTGATGTTTTTTCTGTGATTGACTGATGCCAGGTTCCTGCGCAATCTAATGGGGAACAGCCGGCCGAGAGGGCTCCTTCGACAAGCAGTGGGAACATGGTGAGGGGCAACATGGAGGCCGTGACGGAAGCTCCCTTCTTGCGGTAGCACGGAGGGCCAGGCGTGTTGGGTCCAGGGAGCCCGGGTCAGAGAAAATCTCTTGAAAAAAAGGTTTCTATCCTCCGACTATCTCCAATTAATGCCAAGAGGAGGAGTGACACGTGGAGGAGCGGTTGCGGCTCGGGGCATAGAGAAGGAAGGCAGAGGAGCTATGACTGCGCGTGGGATTCGAGGGAGAAAGAGTAGTAAGCGGAAGATGGAACCCTATCTTGTCCCCCAATTGGGGATGAGGCCAGGAATCCGGGGAAGCCATGTGGCATCGGGTATGTGAATTTCCAGTAATGCCCTCGGCGGGGCGCTGGAATCACAGGCGATGGCACGAGATTTTTACCGCCGGAGGGATGCAATGGACGACATCGCAACCACGGTCACTGACAAGCGCGAATCCTGGATTCCACCATAGTGTCGAACTAGACACGATCCCCCAATGGCTGCCGGAGCGGATGGTAAATTTGAAGTTTTATCATTCTAAAGTAGATCTTTTGTTTTTTTCATGTTTGTTAGTATGACTATTTCCTTTTCTATCTACTGTCACATGTTGTTTTTAGAATATAGTGCTTGTCGTAATCGCGAGAAAACCTTCTTGTTTCATTTCATTCCAATCCATCGTAGTATAGAAATTTTTTAATTCTCAATGACTGCAGTAAGTTATTGACATGTATATGCTGGTGGAGCCCTTGTTAGTTGCCAAGTGGTATGTACACTACAGATTAACATTTTATGTAGTTTAAAAATGTTAAATGCATATCATATAGGAGATTTGATGGACACTTTTTGTAACAATTGATTTCCAAGAAAATTCATATTTTCTAAATTTAACACTCCAACATTGAGTGTGGCATACTCATTAATCAGTAATTGCATGATTGATCGAGGAGACTTAATATTCGCAAATTCTTGTACATGCATTCCTGGCTACAGGGCCTTTTCATGATCGATTTGAGACAGACTATGTGCTTATATACAGGGATGCACACAATAAATAGGATCTTGGGCCCCTCCCAGGCTTGGGGCTTATGCGGCACACCTCCGCCTAGGCCGTGGCCTACCCTAGTTGAAAGACTCGGCTATAAATCATATTCATACCAACGCTTCTCCATAGCCCCAAACGCTAGCCGCCACCCCAATCCTCGTGATCCCAGACTTCTTCTTCTTCGTCCCAAACGAACACTTTAGTCTCCGATGCCTCCACCACCGGTAAGGATTCGCCACAGGATCTTCACCACTCAGAGCTTCGCCCTCGGTCACAGGCCTCACCACCCTCAAAGTTTTTTCCATCGGTGCCATCATAGTCCCCCCCCCTGAGTTGGAGCAAGATGCGCTGGAGAAAGCATCCTGTTGTCGATGCTCCTAGTGGATCAGGACGCCGCTATAGTGCGTCGTAAAATTGCCGCTTTTTCATTCTAATTTGGATCTAGTGTTTTTCTTTCATGTTTGTTATGATGTTTATTTCCTTTCCTATGCGGTATCATATGTTGTTTCTAGTATATATTGGTTGCGGGAGTCGCTGGAAAACCTTCTTGAGGCATAGTCGAAACCACCTGATTCCATGGCCATTCTTTCAGCATAAGCTCAGCGAGCACCCACCCGTTGCTGAGAGCATAAGCCTTCGCCCGTTGCAACATCAAAAAATGATCTCATCGATCATTTTAGGGTAGATCCACCAAGGTGTAGGGTAGGACATGCCCCACCCTAAGATGTAGGGCCAGCCAATATACCTACCAAAAGAAGGAAATAGACCAAAAGGCCAAGCCTAACTCACCTCAGCCCACCCAGCAATCTGGTCTGATCCACCACTAGCTGTTTGACCGTAATTATTTTCCAATACTAATATTTAGGCACGTGCTTACCGTGGTCATAAAAATACTCTGACCAATCTATCCCACCAACTCCGGTCTAGTAGAATTAATGTCATTCGTCTGTTCCGCCCCCATAATAAATGTGCCACAATTATTGCTCAATAATGAAATTATTACATTCAACTACTTTTGGTCCAATTGTGGGGGTGGGGTGCGGTGTGGGACAGACCTAACTTTTACAGCCCAGAAGCCACTACCGCTACTACAGTGGCCCATGACGAGATGGCCGCAGTGTGGGCAGTAGGGGAAGGAAGAGCCAGGAAGGAACACAGTAATAACGGTGTTTCCCCTTCTTTCTCCCACCGGAGCTGCTCAAAACCACATCGCGGCCGCCGCATGCCACCCGCAATCATGCTAAACCCTAGGCCTCTGTCACCGTCACCTCCACCGCGACCAGCCCTCATTCCCCACTTATCTTGCGCCCACCCGCAGAGAAAACGCTTTGCCCGCCCGCCCGCCTCCTCCTCTGTTTCGCACGTCGTCGCTTGGGGCCACCCTCCCTTCTGTGGGCCTGTCCGTCGGCCCCTTCCGCTCGTTCTGTTGAGGGGAATGGCCGGAGGCTATAGGTCCGCACCTAGGCATCGGTCCTCGGCCTCCGATTTTTGTGGGTTTTTCGCCTCCGGACAGGTGTGTGCTCGCACATAACTCGTCCGCGATTTTGAATTTCTTCCTTCGGCGTCGCGCAGATGGTGTGGCCTTTCCAGTTTAGGATTTTGGTTCCCATTTTGTGGATTTTTGCTGATAATTTTTTTCCCTTTGACTGACTGGATTTTTGTTCTGTGACTGACCGATGCCCGGTTCCTAAGGGACGCAATGGGGAACAACCGGACGAGAGGGGAGCCTTCGACAAGCAGTGGGAACGTGGCGAGAGGCAACGCGGAGGCCGTGACGGAAGTTCCCCACTTGTGGCAGCACGGAGGTCTAGGCGCGTCGGGGCCGGGGAGCCTTGGTCGGAGCACATATCTTGAAAAAAAAGGTATGTATCCTCCTACTATCTTCAATTAATGCCAAGAGGAGGAGTGAGGCACGGAGGAGCACTGACGGCTTGGGCCATATACAAGGAAGACAGAGGAGCTACGACTGCAAGGGATGCAAGAGGGATGAGAGGCAGAAAGAGTACTAAGCGAAAGATGGAATCCCAGCTTGTCCGTTAATTGGGGATGAGGCCAGGAATCTGGGGAAGCCATGTGGCATCTGGTATGCGAATTTCCAGTAATGACCTCGGCGGGGCGCTGGAATCACAGGCGATGGCATGAGATTTTACCGCTGGAGGGCCTCATTGGACATCATCCTAGCCACAGTCACTGACATGCGCAAATCGCGGACTCCTCCACAGTGCCGCACTACACGCCATCCCCCGATGGCTGCCTGAGCGCAAGGCGAGGTTAAATTTTTATCATTGTAAAGTAGATCTTGTGTTTTTTTGCATGTTTGGTAGGATGTCTATTTCCTTTTCTACTTATTGTTATATGTTGTTTAGTATATAGTGGTTGCCGTAATCACGAGAAAACCTTCTTGTTTCATTTCATTCCAATCCATCGTAGTATAGAAATTATTAATTCTCAATTACATGCAGTAAGTTATTGACATGTATATGCTGGTGGAACCCTTGTTAGTTGCCAAGTGGTATATACAGTAGCAATTAACATTTTATGTAGTTTAAAATGTTAAATACATATCATATGGGAGATTTTTGAAGGAAACATGCCTTAGAGGGAATAATAAGGTTGTTACTTATATTTCCTTATATCATGATAAATGTTTATTATTCTTGCTAGAATTGTTTTAATCGGAAACTTAGTACATGTGTGAATACATAGACAAACAGTGTCACTAGTATGCCTCTACTTGACTAGCACGTTAATCAAAGATGGTTAAGTTTCCTAGGCATGGACAAAGAGTTTTCATATGATAAACAGGATCACATCATTAGAGAATGATGTGATTGACTTGACCCATCCGTTAGCTTAGCACTATGATCGTTTAGTTTATGGCTATTGCTTTCTCCATAACTTATACATGTTCCTATGACTATGAGATTATGAGACTCCCGAATACCGAGGAACACATAGTGTGCTATCAAACGTCACAACATAACTGGGTGACTATAAAGATGCTCTACAGGTGTCTCCGATGGTGTTTGTTGAGTTCACATAGATCGAGATTAGGATTTATCACACTGATTGTCGGATAGGTATCTACGGGCCCTCTCGGTAATGGACATCACTATAAGCCTTGCAAGCAATGTGACTAATGAGTTAGTTATGGGATGATGCATTACGAAATGAGTAAAGAGACTTGCATGTAACAAGATTGAACTAGGTATTGAGATACTGACGATCGAATGTCGGGCAAGTAACATACCGATGACAAAGGGAACAACGTATGTTGTTATGCGGTTTGACCGATAAAGATCTTTGTAGATTATGTAGGAACCAATATGAGCATCAAAGTTCCGCTATTGGTTATTAACCGGAGATGAGTCTCGGTCATGTCTACATAGTTCTCGAACATGTAGGGTCCGCACGCTTAACGTTCGGTGATGATCGGTATTATGAGTTTATGTGTTTTGATGTGCCAAAGATAGTTCGGTGTTCTGGATATGATCACGGATGTGACGAGGAGTCTCAAAATGGTCGAGACATAAAGATCTATATATTGGCAGGCTATGTTTGGACATCGGAATGGTTCCGGGTGAGTTCGGGCATTTACCGGAGTACCGGGGGGTTACCGGAACCCCCCGGGGAGTGTATGGGCCTTATTGTCCTTGGTGGGAGAGAGGAGGAGGCGGCTAGGTGGAGGGCGCCCCCAAGCCCAATCTGAATTGGGCGCGGGGGGGGGGGGGGGGGGGTGTGGCGGCGCCCCCTTTCCTTCCCTCTCTCTCTCCCCTTCCTTCCTCTCCTACTCCAACTAGGGAAGGGGGAATCCTACTCCGACCGGGAGTAGGACTTCCCCCTTGGGCGCGCCATGAGAGCGCCGGCCCTCCCCCTCCTCCACTCGTTTATATACAGAGGAGGGGGGCACCCCATAGACACACAAGTTGATTGTTTTAGCCGTGTGCGGTGCCCCCCTCCACAGATTTCCACCTCGGTCATATCGTTGCAGTGCTTAGGCAAAGCCCTGTGCCGGTAGCTTCATCATCACCGTCATCACGCCGTCGTGTTGACGAAACTCTCCATCGACCTCAGTTGGATCTATAGTTCGTGGGCCGTCACCGAGTTGAACGTGTGCAGATCGTGAAGGTGCCGTACCTTCGGTGCTAGGATCGGTCGGATCGTGAAAACATACGGTTACATCAACCGCGTTATCATAATGCTTCCGCTGCGGTCTATGAGGGTATGTAGACAACATTGTCCCCTCTCGTTGCTATGCATCACCTAGATGGATCTTGCGTGTGCGTAGGAATTATTTTGAAATTACTGTGTTCCCCAACAGTGGCATCCGAGCCAGGTCTATGCGTAGATGTTATATGCACGAGTAGAACAGAAAGAGTTGTGGGTGATGATAGTCATACTGCTTACCAGCATGTCATACTTTGATTCGGTGGTATTGTTGGATGAAGCGGCTCAGACCAACATTACGCGTATGCTTATGTGAGACTGGTTCTACCGACATGCTTCACACACAGGTGGCTAGTGGGTGTCTGTTTCTCCAACTTTAGCTGAATCGAGTGTGACTACGCCCGGTCCTTGTTTAAGGTTAAAACAGCAAACTTGACGAAAAATCGTTGTGGTTTTGATGCGTAGGTAAGAACGGTTCTTGCTAAACCCGTAGCAGCCACGTAAAACTTGCAACAACAAAGTAGAAGACGTCTAACTTGTTTTTGTAGGGCATGTTGTGATGTGATATGGTCAAGACGTGATTATTTAAATTGTTGTAGGGATGATCATGTTTTGTAACACAGTTATCGGCAACTGGTAGGAGCCATATGGTTGTCGCTTTATTGTATGAAATGCAATTGCCATGTAATTGATTTACTTTATCACTAAGTGGTAGCGATAGTCGTAGTAGCAATAGTTGGCGAGACGACAACGATGCTTTGATGGAGATCAAGGTGTCAAGCCGGTGATGATGGTGATCATGACGGTGCTTTGGAGATGGAGATCAAAGGCACAAAATGATGATGGCCATATCATATCACTTATATTGATTGCATGTGATGTTTATCCTTTATGCATCTTATTTTGCTTAGTACGGCGGTAGCATTATAAGATGATCTCTCACAAAATTTCAGGGTATAAATGTTCTCCCTGAGTATGCACCGTTGCTACAGTTCGTCGTGCCCACACACCACATGATGATCGGGTGTGATAAGCTCGTTCACATACAACGGGTGCAAGCCAGTTTTGCACACGCAGAATACTCGGGTTAAACTTGACGAGCCTAGCATATGCAGATATGGCCTTGGAACACTGAGACCGAAAGGTCGAACGTGAATCATATAGTAGATATGATCAAAATAGTGATGTTCACCATTGAAAACTACTCCATCTCACGTGATGATCCGAGATGGTTTAGTTGATATGGATCACGTGATCACTTAGATGATTGGAGGGATATATATCTAAGTGGGAGTTCTTAAGTAATATGATTAATTGAACTTTAATTTATCATGAACTTAGTACCTAATAATATTTTGCATGTCTATGTTGTTGTAGATAAATGGCCTGTGTTGTTGTTCCGTTGAATTTTAATGTGTTCTTAGAGAAAGCTAAGTTGAAAGATGATGGTAGCAATTACATGGACTGGGCCCGTAACTTGAGGATTATCCTCATTGCTGCATAGAAGAATTACGTCCTGGAAGCACCGCTAGGTGACAAACCCGCTGCAGGAGCAACGCCAGATGTTATAAACGTCTGGCAGAGCAAAGCTGATGACTACTCGATAGTTCAGTGTGCCATGCTTTACGGCTTAGAACCGGGACTTCAACGACGTTTTGAACGTCATGGAGCATATGAGATGTTCCAGGAGTTGAAGTTAATATTTCAAGCAAATGCTCGGATTGAGAGATATAAAGTCTCCAATAAGTTCTACAGCTGCAAGATGGTGGAGAATAGTTCTGTCAGTGAACATATACTCAGAATGTCTGGGTACCACAACCACTTGACTCAACTGGGAGTTAATCTTCCTAATGATAGTGTCATTGACAGAGTTCTTTAATCACTGCCACCAAGCTACAAGAGCTTCGTGATGAACAATAATATGCAAGGGATGGATAAGATGATTCCCGAGCTCTTCGCAATGCTAAAGGCTGCGGAGGTAGAAATCAAGAAGGAGCATCATGTGTTGATGGTCAACAAGACCACCAGTGTCAAGAAAAAGGGTAAAGGGAAGAAGGGGAACTTCAAGAAGAACGGTAAGCAAGTTGCTGCTCAAGTGAAGAAGCCCAAGTGTGGACCTAAGCCTGAGACTGAGTGCTTCTACTGCAAAGGGGCTGGTCACTGGAAGCGAAACTGCCCCAAGTATTTTGCGGAGAAGAAGGATGGCAAAGTGAAAGGTATATTTGATATACATGTTATTGATGCATACCTTACTAATGCTCGCAGTAGCGCCTGGGTATTTGATATTGGTTATGTTGCTAATATTTGCAACTCAAAACAGGGGCTACGGATTAAGCGAAGATTGGCTAAGGACGAGGTGACGATGCACGTGGGAAATGGTTCTAAAGTCGATGTGATCCCCGTCGACACGCTACCTCTACATCTACCTTCGGTATTAGTTTTAGACCTGAATAATTGTTATTTGGTGCCAGCGTTAAGCATGAACATTATATCTGGATCTTGTTTGATGCAAGACGGTTATACATTTAAATCAGAGAATAATGGTTGTTCTATTTATATGAATAATATCTTTTATGGTCATGCACCCTTGATGAGTGGTCTATTTTTACTAAATCTTGATAGTAGTGATACACATATTCATAGTATTGAAGCCAAAATATATAAGTTTAATAATGATAGTGCAACTTATTTGTGGCACTGCCGTTTAGGTCATATTGGTGTAAAGCGCATGAAGAAACTCCATGCTGATGGGCTTTTTGGAATCACTTGATTATGAATCAGTTGATACTTGCGAACCATGCCTCATGGGCAAGATGACTAAGACTCCGTTCTCCGGAACAATGGAGCGAGCAACATACTTGTTGGAAATAATACATACTGATGTATGCAGTCCGATGAGTGTTGATGCTCGCGGCGGGTATCGTTATTTTCTTACCTTCACAGATGATTTGAGCAGATATGGGTATATCTACTTGATGAAACATAAGTCTGAAACATTTGAAAAGTTCAAATAATTTCAGAGTGAAGTGGAAAATCATCGTAACAAGAAAATAAAGTTTCTTTGATCTGATCATGGAGGAGAATATTTGAGTTATGAGTTTGGTCTTCATTTGAAACAATGTGGAATAGTTTCACAACCCACGCCACCCGGAACACCACAGCATAATGGTGTGTCCGAACGTCGTAATCGTACTTTACTTCATATGGTGCGATATATGATGTCTCTCACTGATTTACTGCTATCGTTTTGGGGTTATGCTTTAGAGACGGCTGCATTCACGTTAAATAGGGCACCATCTAAATCCGTTGAGACGACACCTTATGAACTATGGTTTGCCAAGAAACCCAAGTTGTCGTTTCTTAAAGTTTGGGGCTGCGATGCTTATGTGAAAAAGCTTCAACCTGATAAGCTCGAACCGAAATCGGAGAAATATGTCTTCATAGGATACCCAAAGGAGACTGTTGGGCACACCTTCTATCATAGATCCAAAGGCAAGATATTCGTTGCTAAGAATGGATCCTTTCTAGATAAGGAGTTTCTCTTGAAAGAAGTGAGTGGGAGGAAAGTAGAACTTGACGAGGTAATTGTACCTTATCCCTTATTTGAAAGTAGGTAGTTCATCACAGAAATCTGTTCCAGTGATTCCTACACCAGTGAGGAAGCTAATGATGATGATCATGAAACTTTTGATCAAGTTACTACCGAACCTCGTAGGTCAACCAGAGTAAGCCCACATCAGAGTGGTACGGTAATCCTGTTCTGGAAGTCATTTTACTTGATCATGATGAACCAACGAACTATGAGGAAGTGATGATGAGCCCAGATTCCGCAAAATGGCTTGAATCCATGAAATCTGAGATGGGATCCATGTATGAGAACAAAGTGTGGACTTTGGTTGACTTGCTCGATGATTGGCAAGCCATAGAGAATGAATTGATCTTCAAGAAGAAGACGGACACTGACGGTAATGTTACTGTCTGCAAAGCTCGACTTGTTGCAAAATGTTTTTGACAAGTTCAAGGAGTTGACTACGATGAGATCTTCTCACCTGTTACGCCCTAGTGCATGGTAAAATTGCCACTTTTTCATTCTAATTTGGATCTGGTGTTTTTTTTTCATATTTTTTGTGTGGTTTATTTCCTTTCCAATGCAGCATCATATGTTGTTTCTATTATATAGTAGTTGCAGGAGTCGCGGGAAAACCTTCCTGATGCATAGTCGGAGCCACCCGATTCCATGTCCATTCTTTCGGCATAAGCTTAGGGAGCACCCAACCGTTGTTGAGAGCATGAGCCTTCGCGCGTCGCAACATCAAAAATATGATCTCTCCGCTCATTTCACGGTATATCCAACAAGGTGTAGGGTAGGACATACACCACCCTAAGATCTAAGGCCAGCCAATTTACCTACCAAAAAGGGAAATAGACCAAAAGGCCCAGCCCAACTCACCTCGGCCCCACCCTAGCAATCTGGTCTGGTCTATCACCAGCTGTTTGAGCGTAATTATTTTCCAATACAAATATTATGGCACGTGGTTACCGTCATGATAAAAATACTCACACAGATACATCCCACCAACTCCAGTCTAGTAGAATTAATGTCCTTCGTCTTTTCCGCCCCCACAATAAATGTGCCCCAATTATTGCTCAATGATGATATTATTACATTCAAGTCCTTTTGGTCTAATGACCGGGGTGGGGTGGAGTGGGGAAGAGACCTGACATTTAGAGCTCAGAAGCCACTGCCGCTACTACACTGGCCCATGACGAGATGGCCGAGGCGCGGGCAGAAGGGGAAGGAAGAGCCAGTGAGGGACGTGGTAACAACAGCGTTTCCCCCTTCTTTCTCCCACCGGAGCTGCTCAAAACCCCGTCGCCGCCGCTGCTAGCCACCTGCGATCGTGCTAAACCCTAGGCCTCCGTGGCTGTCACCGCCACCGCGACCGACCCGCACTCCTCGCTTGTCTTGTTCCCGCCCGCAGCGATATCGCTTCGCTAACCCGCCCGCCTCCTCCTCTGTTTCATGGGCCATCGCTCGTGGCCTCCCTCACCTACACCAGCCCTGCGCGCCTTCCACTCATTCTGGGGAGGGGAATGGCTGGGGACTTGGGGTTCCGCACCTGGGCAGTGGTACTCGGCCTCTGAATTTTGCGGTTTTTTCTCCTCCGGACCGGTGTGTGCTTGCATGGCGCTCGTTGATGATTTCGATTTTCTTTCTTTGGCGTCGTGCAGTTGATGTGGCCTTTCCAGTTTGGGATTTTGGTTCCAATTTTATGGATTTCGGCTGACGGATTTTTCCCCCTATGTCTGACTGAATATTTGTTCTATGACTGGCCGATGCCAGGTTCCTGAGCGATGGAACGGGGAACATCCGGCCGAGAGTGGCGCCTTCAACAAGTAGTGGAACATGGTGAAAGGCAACGCGTAGGCCGTGATGGAAGCTCCCCGCTTGCAATAGCATGGAGGGATAGGCACGTCGGGTCCAGGGAGCACAGGTCGGAGCACATCTCTTGAAAAAAAGGTCTCTATCCTCCTACTATCGGCAATTAATGCCAAGATAAGGAGTGAGGCGTGGAGGAGCGGCGGTGGCTCGGGCCATAGAGAAGGAAGGCAGAGGAGCTACGACTGCGTGAGGGATGTGAGGGAGACAGAGTAGTAAGCGGAAGATGGAACCCTACCTTGTCCCCCGATTGGGAATGAGGCCAGGAATCCGGGGAAGCCACGTGGCATCGGGTATGTGAATTTCCAGTGATGCCCTCGGCGGGGCACTTGAATCATAGGCGATAGCATGAGATTTTTAATGCTTGAGGGCAGCACTGGACAACATCCCAGCCATGGTCGCAGACAGGTGCGAATCGCAGACTCTCCTCCATAGTGTCAAGACTAGACACCATCCCCCGATGGCTGCCGGAGCATAGGGTAATGTTGATGTTTTATCATTCTAAAGTAGATCTTGTGTTTTTTGCATGTTTGTTAGGATGTATATTTCCTTTTCTATCTACCGTCATATGTTGTTTTTAGTATATAGTGGTTGCCATAATAGCGAGAAAACCTTCTTGTTTCTTTTCATTCCAATCCATAGTAGTATAGAAATTATTAATTTTCAATGTCATGCAGTAAGTTATTGACATGTATATGCTGGTGGAGCCCTTGTTAGTTGCCAAGTAGTATGTACACAAGCAATTAACATTTTATATATTTTAAAAATGTTAAATACATATCATATAGGAGATTTAATGGACACTTTTTGTAACAATTGATCTCCAAGAAAATTCATATATTCTAAATTTAACACTCCGACATTGAATGTGGCATAAACATCAATCAGTAATTGCACGATTGATCGAGGTGACTTACTATTCATGAATTCTTGTACATGCATTCCTTGCTACAAGGTCTTTTTATTTGAGACTCTACTTAAAACTCAGCTATTACATACCAACTCTTTTCCATAGCCCCAAACCCTATCCTCCAACCCAATCATCGCAATCCCAGACTTCCTCCTCTTCATCCCAGACGAACACTTGAAGTCTTCAACGCCTCCACCTCCTGTAAGGATTAGCCTCCGTGGGATCTTTCATCGCCCGAGCTTCGCCCTCGGTTACCGTCCTCACCACCCTCAAAGTTTTTTCCGTCGGTGCCACCATGGTCCCCCACCCCTTTGTTGGAGCAAGATGTGTAGGAGAGAGCGTCTTGTCGTAGATGCTCCTAGTGGAACGGGGCGCCGCCGTAGTGCACGGTAAAATTGCCGCTTTTTCATTCTAATTCAGATCTGGCGTTTTTTCTTAATGTTTGTTATGATGTTTAGTTCCTTTCCTATGCGGCATCATATGCCGTTTCTATTATATAGTGGTTATGGAGTCACCGAAAACCTTCCTGAAGCATAGTCGGAACCACCGGATTCCATGTCCATTCTTTTAGAATAAGATCAACGAGCACCCGCCGTTCTTGAGAGCATGAGCCTTTGCCCGTCAGAGCATCAAAAATATGATCTCGCCGCTCATTTCAGGGTAGATCCAACAGGGTGTAGTGTAGGACATGCCCCACCCTAAGATATTGGGCCAGCCAATATACCTACAAAAAAATGGAAATAGACCAAAAGGCCAAGCCCAACTCACCTTGGCCCCACCCTTGCAAGTTGGTCAGATCTATCACAAGTTGTCCGACCGACAATTATTACTCAAAAGCCACTGCCGGTACTACAAAGGCCCGTGATGACACGGTCGCGGTGCAGGCATAAGGGGAAGGAAAAGCCAGGGAGGGATGGGGTAACAACGGCGTTTCCCCCATTCTTTCTCCCATCGGAGCTGCTCAAAACCCCATCACATTCACTGCCTGCCACCCGCGATCGCGCCAAACCCTATGCCTCCGTCGCCGTGACAGCCTCCGCGACCGACCCTCATTCCCCACTTGTCTTGTGTCCACCCACAGATGTACAGCTACGCCTGCCCACCCGCCTCCTCCTCACGTTTCACGCGCCGTCGCTCGAGGCCTCCCTTCCCTCCACGGGCCCAGCCGTTGGCGCGCCTTCCGCGCGTTCCTGGCAGCGGAATGGCCAGGGGCTTGGGGTTCTGCACCTGGGCAGCAGTCCTCGAGCCCTTTCATTTTTGGCGTTTTTTGCCTCCGGACCGATGCGTGCTCGCACGGCTCTCGTTCGTGATTTTGATCTTCCTCCTTCGGTGTCGAGCAGTTGGTGTGGCCTTTCCATTTTGTGATTTTGGTTCCTATTTTATGTATTTTGGCTGACGGATTATCCCCCTGTGTCTGACTGGATTTTTGTTCTATGACTGACCGATGCCAGGTTCCTAAGCGACGGAATGGAACCAGCCAAGTGGGGCGCCTTTGACAAGCAGTGGGAACATGGCGAGGGCCAATGCGGAGGCCGTGACGGAAGCTCCATTCTCTCGGCAGCACGAAGGGCCAGATCGTCTGCAGTGCAGGGAGCCCAGGTCGGAGCACATCTCTTGTAAAAGAAGTTCTGTATCGTCCTACTATCTCTAATTAATGCCAAGAGGAGGAGTGAGGTGTGAAGGAGCGGCAATGGCTTGGGCCATAGAGAAGGAAGGCAGAGGAGCTACGACTGCGCGAGGGATGCGAGGGAGAAAGGGTAGTAAGCGGAAGATGGAACCCTACCTTATACCCCGATTGGGGATGAGGCCAGGAATCTCGGGAATCCATGTGGCATCGGGCATGCGAATTTCCAGTAATTTCCACCGTGAGGCGCTTGAATCACACGCGATAGCGCATGGTAAGGTTGAAGTTTTATCATTCTAAAGTAGATCTTGTGTTTTATTGCATGTTTGTTAGGATGTCCATTTCCTTTTCTATGTACCGTCATATGTTGTTTTTAGTATATATTGGTTGCCGTATTCGTGAGAAAATCTTCTTGTTTCATTTCATTCCAATCCATCGTAGTATAGAAATTATTAATTTTCAATGACATGCAGTCAGTTATTGACATGTATATGCTGGTGGAGCCCTTGTTAGTTGGCAAGTGGTATGTACACTAGCAATTAAAATTTTATGTATTTTAAAAATGTTAAATACATATCACATAGGTGATTTTATGGACACTTTTTGTAACAATTGATTTCTAAGAAAATTCATATTTTCTAAATTTAACACTCCGACATTGAATGTGGCATAATAATTAATCAATAATTGCACGATCGATCAAGGTGACTTACTATTCACGAATTGTTGTACATGCATTCCTTGCTACATGGCCTTTTTAATTGACAGACTATTTGTTTATGTACAGGGATGCACACAAGATATAGGATCTTTGGCCCCTCCCAGGCTTGGATCTTACGTGGTCCCCCCTCCCGCCTAGGCCCAGCGCCAACCCTACTTAAAGGACTCGGCCCTAAATCCTTTTCATACCAACTCTTTTGCATAGCCCCAAACCCTAGCCGCCACCCCAGTCCTTGCGATCCCAAACTTCTTCTTCTTCATCCTGCAGACGAACACTTGAAGTCTCCGCCGCCTCCACCTCCGTAAGGATTCGCCTCCACAGGATCTTCATTGCCTAGAGCTTAGCCTCGGTAACCGTCCTCACCATCCTCATAGTTTTTTCCATTGGGGCTACCATAGTCACCCCTGAGTTGGAGCAAGATGCGCAGGAGAAAGCGCCCCATCGTCGATGCTCCTAGTGGGTCGGGTCGCCGCCTGAGTGCACGGTAAAATTGCCGCTTTTTCATTCTAATTTGCATCTAGTGTTTTTATTCATGTTTGTTATGATGTTTATTTCCTTTCCTATGTGGCATCATATGTTGTTTTTATTATATAGTGGTTGCTGGAGTCGCCAAAAAACCTTACTTAAGCATAGTCGGAACCACATGATTCAATGTCCATTCTTTCAGAATAAGCTCAGCGAGCACCCACCCGTTGCTGAGAGCATGAGCCTTTGCCCGTCGCAACATAAAAATTATGATCTCGCTGCTCATCTCAGGGTTGATCCAACATGGTGTAGGGTAGGACATGCCCCACCCTAAGATCTAGGGCTAGCCAATATACCTACATAAAAAAGGAAATAGACCAAAAGGCTGGGCCAAACTCACCCCTGGCCCCACCCTAGCAATCTGGTGTGATCTATCACCAGCTGTTTGACCGTAATTATTTCTGAAAACTAATATTTAGGCACGTGCTTACCGTGATGATAAAAATAGTCTGAGTCGTATGTCCTACCAACTCCGGTCTAGAATTAATGTTCTTCATCTGTTCCACCCCCGCAATAAATGCACCCAATTATTGATCAACAATGAAATTATTACATTCAACTCCTTTTGGTCCAATGGTGGGAGTGGGTTGGAGTGGCGAAAAGACCTGACATTGACAGCTCAGAAGCCACTGCCGCTACTGAAGTGGGCCGTGATGAGAAAACTGCGGCGCATCAAAAGGGGAGGGAAGAACCAGGGAGGGATGCGATAACAACGGTGTTTCCCCCATTGTTTCTCCCATGGAGCTTCTCAAAACCCCAACGCAGCCACCGCCCGCCACCCGTGATCGCGCTAAACCCTAGGCCTCTACCGCCATCACCGCCGCCACAACCGACCCGCATTCCCCACCTATCTTGCACCCACCCGAAGAGATACCCCTTCGCCCTCCCGCCCGCCTCCTCCTCTGGTTGAAGCGCCGTTGCTCGGGGCCTCCCTCCCCTCGACAACCTGGCCGTCCGCGCTCCTTCCGTGCATTCCAAGGAGGGAATGGCCGGGGGCTTGGGGTTCTGCACCTGGGCCGCAGTCCTCGGCGTCTGATTTTGGGGTTTTTTCGCCTCCGAAACAGTGCGTGCTTGCACGGCGCTCGTTCGCGATTTCGATTTTCTTCCTATAACGTCGCGCAGTTGGTGTGGCCTTTCCAGTTTGGGATATTGGTTCCTATTTTATGGATTTTGGCTGACGGATTTCCCCCCCTGTATCTGACTGAATTTTTGTTCTGTGACTACCCATGCCAGGTTCCTGAGCGATGGAATGGGGAACAGGCGACCGAGAGGGGCGCCTTCGATGAGCAGTGGGAGGAGCGGCGGCGTCTCTGGCCATAGAGAAGGAAGGCAGAGGAGCTACGACCGTGTGAGGGATGTGCAAGGGATGCGAGGGAGAAAGTGTTGTAAGTGTAAGATGGAACCCTAGCTTGTCCAGCAATTGGGGATGAGGCCAGGAATCTGGGGAAACCATATGGCATACAATATGCAAACTTCTAGTAATGCCCTCGGTGGAGCGCCGGAATCATAGGCGACGGCACAAGATTTTTACCGCTGAAGGGCCGCACTGGACAACATCCGAACCACAGCTCACATGCGCGAATCACGTACTCCTTAGTGCCGCACTAGACACCATCCGCCGATGACTGCCGGAACACAGCGTCTAAAGTAGATCTTGTGTTTTTTTGCATGTTTGTTAGGATTTTTATTTCCTGTTCTATCTACCTTCCTATCTTGTTTTTAGTATATAGTGGTTGCCGTAATCGCAAGAAAACCTTCTTGTTTCATTTCGTTCCAATCCATCGTAGTATGGACATTATTAATTTTCAATGACATGCAGTACGTAATTAACATGTATATGCTGGTGGAGCCCTTGTTAGTTACCAAGTGTTATGTACACTTGCAATTAACATTTTATGTATTTTAAAAATGTTAAATACATATCATATAAGAGATTTGATGACCACTTTTTCTAACAATTAATTTCCAAGAAAATTCATATTTTCTAAATTTAACACTCCAACATTGAATGTGGCATACTCAATAATAAGTAATTACATGATCGATCGAGGTGACTTACTATTCACGAATTCTTGTACATGCATTCCTGGCTACAGGGCCTTTTTATTTGAGACATACTATGTGTTTATGTACAGGGATGCACACAAGATATATGATCTTGGGCCCCTCCCAGGCTTGGGGCTTACGCGGTCCCCCTCCCTCCTCGGCCCAGAGCCAACCCTACTTAAAAGACTTGGTTATAAATCCTTTTCATACCAACTCTTTTCCATAGCCCCAAACCCTAGCCGCCACCCTAATGCTCGTGATCCCTGACCTCTTCTTCTTCTTCATCCCAGAAAAACACTTGAATTCTCCGACTCCTCCACCTCCGGTAAGGATTCGCCTCCACAGGATCTTGATCGCCCGGAGCTTCGCCCTCGGTTACCATCCTCACCACCCTCAAAGTTTTCTCCATCGGTGCCACCATAGACCCCCTTGAGATGGAGCAAGATGCGCAGGAGAAAGCGTCATGTCGTCGAAGCTCCTAGTGGATCGGTACGCCGCTGTAGTGCACGGTAAAATTGCCGATTTTCCATTATAATTTGGATCTATTGTTTTTATTCATGTTTGTTATGACGTTTATTTCCTTCCCTACGCGGCATCATATGTTGTTTCTATTATATAGTGGATGCTGGAGTCACCGGAAAACCTTCATGAAGCATAGTCAGAACCACCCCAATTTTATGTCGATTGTTTCAGCATAAGCTCAATGAGCACCCACCCATTGCTTAGAGCATTAGCCTTTTCCTGTCACAACATAAAAATATGATCTCACCGCTCATTTCTGGGTAGATCAAACAAGGTATAGGGTAGGACATGCCCCACCCTAAGATCTAGTTCCAGCCAATATACCTACCAAAGAAGGAAATACACCAAAAGGCCTAGCCCAACTCACCTCGGCCCTACCCTAGTAATCTGGTCTGATCTATCACCAGCTGTTTGACCGTAATTATTTTCCAATACTAATATTTAGGCACATGCTTACCGTGATGTTAAAAATAGTCTGACGGATACGTCCCACCAACTCCAGTCTAGTAGAATTAATGTCCTCAGCCTTTTCTGCCCCCACAATAAATGCACCACAATTATTGCTCAATAATGACATTATTAAATTCACTCCTTTTGGTCCAATGCTGGGGGTGGGGTAGGGTGGGGGAGAGACCGGACATTTACAGCTTAGAAGCCACTGCTGCTACTACCCTGCCCGTGACGAGACGGCCGCGGCGCGGGCAGAAGGGGAAGGAAGAGCTAAGGAGGGACACGATCACAACGGCGTTTCCCCCCTTCTTTCACCCACCGGAGCAGCCCAAAATCCAACCACAGCCGCTGCCCGCCACCCACGATCACGCTAAACCATAGACCTCCGTTGCCGTCACCACCACCGCGACCGACCCGCATTCCCCGCCTGTCTTGCGCGCACCTGTAGAGATACCACTACGCCCACCCGCCCGCCTCCTCCTCTGTTTAACGAGCCATCGCTCGGGGCCTCCCTCCCCTCCGTGGGCCCAGCCGCCAGTGTGCCTTCCGCGTGTTCCTAGGAGGGGAATCGTCGGGGGCTTGGGGTTCCGCACATGGGAAGCGGTCCTCGGCCTCTGATTTTGGTGGCTTTTCTCCTCTGGACTACTGCATGCACGCACGATGCTCATTCGTGATTTCGATTTCCTTCCTTCAGCGTCGCTCAGTTGGTGTGGCCTTTCCACTTTGGGAATTCAGCTGACGGGTCTTTTCCTCTCGTGGTCTCGATCGATGTTTTTCTGTGATTGACTGATGCCAGGTTCCTGCGCAATCTAATGGGGAACAGCCGCCCGAGAGGGCTCCTTCGACAAGCAGTGGGAACATGGTGAGGGGCAACATGGAGGCCGTGACGGAAGCTCCCTTCTTGCGGTAGCACGGAGGGCCAGGCGTGTTGGGTCCAGGGAGCCCGGGTCAGAGAAAATCTCTTGAAAAAAAGGTTTCTATCCTCCGACTATCTCCAATTAATGCCAAGAGGAGGAGTGACACGTGGAGGAGCGGTTGCGGCTCGGGGCATAGAGAAGGAAAGCAGAGGAGCTATGACTGCGCGTGGGATTCGAGGGAGAAAGAGTAGTAAGCGGAAGATGGAACCCTATCTTGTCCCCCAATTGGGGATGAGGCCAGGAATCCGGGGAAGCCATGTGGCATCGGGTATGTGAATTTCCAGTTATGCCCTCGGCGGGGCGCTGGAATCACAGGCGATGGCACGAGATTTTTACCGCCGGAGGGACGCAATGGAGGACATCGCAACCACGGTCACTGACAAGCGCGAATCCTGGATTCCACCATAGTGCCAAACTAGACACGATCTCCCAATGGCTGCCGGAGCGCATGGTAAATTTGAAGTTTTATCATTCTAAAGTAGATCTTGTGTTTTTTTTCATGTTTGTTAGTATGACTATTTCCTTTTCTATCTACTGTCACATGTTGTTTTTAGAATATAGTGCTTGTCGTAATCATGAGAAAACCTTCTTGTTTCATTTCATTCCAATCCATCGTAGTATAGAAATTTTTAATTCTCAATGACTGCAGTAAGTTATTGACATGTATATGCTGGTGGAGCCCTTGTTAGTTGCCAAGTGGTATGTACACTAGAGATTAACATTTTATGTAGTTTAAAAATGTTAAATACATATCATATAGGAGATTTGATGGACACTTTTGTAACAATTGATTTCCAAGAAAATTCATATTTTCTAAATTTAACACTCCAACATTGAGTGTGGCATACTCATTAATCAGTAATTGCATGATTGATCGAGGAGACTTAATATTCGCAAATTCTTGTACATGCATTCCTGGCTACAGGGCCTTTTCATGATTGATTTGAGACAGACTATGTGCTTATATACAGGGATGCACACAATAAATAGGATCTTGGGCCCCTCCCAGGCTTGGGGCTTATGCGGCACACCTCCGCCTAGGCCGTGAGCCTACCCTAGTTGAAAGACTCGGCTATAAATCATATTCATACCAAAAGAAGGTGTAGGGTAGGACATGCCCCACCCTAAGATGTAGGGCCAGCCAATATACCTACCAAAAGAAGGAAATAGACCAAAAGGCCAAGCCTAACTCACCTCGGCCCACCCAGCAATCTGGTCTGATCCACCACTTGCTCTTTCACCGTAATTATTTTCCAATACTAATATTTAGGCACGTGCTTACCGTGGTCATAAAAATACTCTGACCAATCTATCCCACCAACTCCGGTCTAGTAGAATTAATGTCATTCGTCTGTTCCGCCCCCATAATAAATGTGCCACAATTATTGCTCAATAATGAAATTATTACATTCAGCTACTTTTGGTCCAATTGTGGGGGTGGGGTGCGGTGTGGGACAGACCTGACTTTTACAGCTCAGAAGCCACTACCGCTACTACAGTGGCCCATGACGAGATGGCCGCAGTGTGGGCAGTAGGGGAAGGAAGAGCCAGGAAGGAACACAGTAATAACGGTGTTTCCCCTTCTTTCTCCCACCGGAGCTGCTCAAAACCACATCGCGTCAGCCGCATGCCACCCGCAATCATGCTAAACCCTAGGCCTCTGTCACCGTCACCTCCACCATGACCAGCCCTCATTCCCCACTTATCTTGCGCCCACCCGCAGAGATAACGCTTGACCGCCTCGCCCGCCTCCTCCTCTCTGTTTCGCACGCGTCGTCAGCTTGGGGCCACCCTCCCTTCATGGGCCTGTCCGCCGGCCCCTTCCGCTGCTCTGTTGAGGGGAATGGCCGGAGGCTATAGTTCCGCACCTAGGCATCGGTCCTCGGCCTCCGATTTTTGTGGGTTTTTCGCCTCCGGACAGGTGTGTGCTCGCACATAACTTGTCCGCGATTTTGAATTTCTTCCTTCGGCGTCGCGCAGATGGTGTGGCCTTTCCAGTTTAGGATTTTGGTTCCCATTTTGTGGATTTTTGCTGATAAATTTTTTTCCTTTGACTGACTGGATTTTTGTTCTGTGACTGACCGATGCCCGGTTCCTAAGGGACGCAATGGGGAACAACCGGACGAGAGGGGAGCCTTCGACAAGCAGTGGGAACGTGGCGAGAGGCAACGCGGAGGCCGTGACGGAAGTTCCCCACTTGTGGCAGCACGGAGGTCTAGGCGCGTAGGGGCCGGGGAGCCTTGGTCGGAGCACATATCTTGAAAAAAGAAGGTATGTATCCTCCTACTATCTTCAATTAATGCCAAGAGGAGGAGTGAGGCGGGGAGGAGCACTGGCGGCTTGGGCCATATACAAGGAAGACAGAGGAGCTACGACTGCAAGGGATGCAAGAGGGATGAGAGGCAGAAAGAGTACTAAGCGAAAGATGGAATCCCAGCTTGTCCGTTAATTGGGGATGAGGCCAGGAATCTGGGAAGCCATGTGGCATCTGGTATGCGAATTTCCAAGAATGACCTCGGCGGGCGCTGGAATCACAAAGCGATGGCATGAGATTTTACCGCTGGAGGGCCTCATTGGACATCATCCTAGCCACAAATCGACAAAGCGCAAATCGCGGACTCCTCCACAGTGCCGCACTACACGCCATCCCCCGATGGCTGCCTGAGCGCAAGGCGAGGTTAAATTTTTATCATTGTAAAGTAGATCTTGTGTTTTTTGCATGTTTGGTAGGATGTCTATTTCCTTTTCTACTTATTGTTATATGTTGTTTAGTATATAGTGGTTGCCGTAATCACGAGAAAACCTTCTTGTTTCATTTCATTCCAATCCATCGTAGTATAGAAATTATTAATTCTCAATTACATGCAGTAAGTTATTGACATGTATATGCTGGTGGAACCCTTGTTAGTTGCCAAGTGGTATATACAGTAGCAATTAACATTTTATGTAGTTTAAAATGTTAAATACATATCATATGGGAGATTTTTGAAGGAAACATGCCTTAGAGGGAATAATAAGGTTGTTACTTATATTTCCTTATATCATGATAAATGTTTATTATTCTTGCTAGAATTGTTTTAACCGGAAACTTAGTACATGTGTGAATACATAGACAAACAGAGTGTCACTAGTATGCCTCTACTTGACTAGCACGTTAATCAAAGATGGTTAAGTTTCCTAGGCATGGACAAAGAGTTTTGATATGATAAACAGGATCACATCATTAGAGAATGTTGTGATTGACTTGACCCATCCGTTAGCTTAGCACTATGATCGTTTAGTTTATTGCTATTGCTTTCTCCATAACTTATACATGTTCCTATGACTATGAGATTATGAGACTCCCGAATACCGGGGAACACATAGTGTGCTATCAAACGTCACAACATAACTGGGTGACTATAAAGATGCTCTACAGGTGTCTCCGATGGTGTTTGTTGAGTTGACATAGATCGAGATTAGGATTTATCACACTGATTGTCGGATAGGTATCTACGGGCCCTCTCGGTAATGGACATCACTATAAGCCTTGCAAGCAATGTGACTAATGAGCTAGTTATGGGATGATGCATTACGAAATGACTGAAGAGACTTGCATGTAACAAGATTGAACTAGGTATTGAGATACTGACGATCGAATGTCGGGCAAGTAACATACCGATGACAAAGGGAACAACGTATGTTGTTATGCGGTTTGACCGATAAAGATCTTTATAGAATATGTAGGAACCAATATGAGCATCCAGGTTCCGCTATTGGTTATTAACCGGAGATGAGTCTCGGTCATGTCTACATAGTTCTCGAACATGTAGGGTCCGCACGCTTAACGTTCGGTGATGATCGGTATTATGAGTTTATGTGTTTTGATGTGCCGAAGATAGTTCGGTGTTCTGGATATGATCACGGACGTGACGAGGAGTCTCGAAATGGTCGAGACATAAAGATCTATATATTGAAGGCTATGTTTGGACATCGGAATGGTTCCGGGTGAGTTCGGGCATTTACCGGAGTACCGGGGGGTTACCGGAACCCCCCGGGGAGTGTATGGGCCTTATTGTCCTTAGTGGGAGAGAGGAGGAGGCGGCTAGGTGGAGGGCGCCCCCCAAGCCCAATCTGAATTGGGCGCGAAGTGGGGTGTGTGGCGCCCCTTTCCTTCCCTATCTCTCTCCTTCCTTCCTCTCCTACTCCAACTAGGAAGGGAATCCTACTCCGACCGGGAGTAGGACTTCCCCTTATGCGCCATGAGGGCCGGCCCTCCCCTCCTCCACTCGTTTATATACGGGGGAGGGGGCACCCCTAGAACACACAAGTTGATTTTTTAGCCGTGTGCGGTGCCCGCCTCCATAGATTTCCAACTCGGTCATATCGTTACAGTGCTTAGGCAATGCCCTGTGCCGGTAGCTTCATCATCACCGTCATCACGCCGTCGTGTTGACGAAACTCTCCTTCGACCTCAGCTAGATCTATAGTTCGTGGGCCGTCACCGAGTTGAACGTGTGCAGATCGTGAAGGTGCCGTACCTTCGGTGCTAGGATCGGTCGGATCGTGAAAACATACGGTTACATCAACCGCGTTATCATAATGCTTCCACTGCGGTCTATGAGGGTACGTAGACAACACTGTCCCCTCTCGTTGCTATGCATCACCTAGATGGATCTTGCGTGTGCGTAGGAATTATTTTGAAATTACCGTGTTCCCCAACAGTGGCATCCGAGCCAGGTCTATGCGTAGATGTTATATGCACGAGTAGAACAGAAAGAGTTGTGGGTGATGATAGTCATACTGCTTACCAAAGATGTCATACTTTGATTCGTGGTATTGTTGGAAGAAGCGGCTCAGACCAACATTACGCCAGTATGCTTATGTGAGACTGGTTCTACCGACATGCTTCACACACAGGTGGCTAGTGGGTGTCTGTTTCTCCAACTTTAGCTGAATCGAGTGTGACTACGCCCGGTCCTTGTTGAAGGTTAAAACAGCAAACTTGACGAAAAATCGTTGTGGTTTTGATGCGTAGGTAAGAACGGTTCTTGCTAAACCCGTAGCAGCCACGTAAAACTTGCAACAACAAAGTAGAAGACGTCTAACTTGTTTTTGCAGGGCATGTTGTGATGTGATATGGTCAAGACGTGATTATTTAAAGTGGTGTAGGGCTGTTCATGTTTTGTAACACAGTTATCGGCAACCTGGTAGGAGCCATATGGTTGTCGCTTATTGTATGAAATGCAATTGCCATGTAATTGATTTACTTTATCACTAAGTGGTAGCGATAGTCGTAGTAGCAATAGTTGGCGAGACGACAACGATGCTTTGATGGAGATCAAGGTGTCAAGCGGTGATGATGGTGATCATGACGGTGCTTTGGAGATGGAGATCAAAGGCACAAGATGATGATGGCCATATCATATCACTTATATTGATTGCATGTGATGTTTATCCTTTATGCATCTTATTTTGCTTAGTACGGCGGTAGCATTATAAGATGATCTCTCACAAAATTTCAGGGTATAAATGTTCTCCCTGAGTATGCACCGTTGCTACAGTTCGTCGTGCCGACACACCCCATGATGATCGGGTGTGATAAGCTCCTTCACATACAACGGGTGCAAGCCAGTTTTGCACACGCAGAATACTCGGGTTAAACTTGACGAGCCTAGCATATGCAGATATGGCCTTGGAACACTGAGACCGAAAGGTCGAACGTGAATCATATAGTAGATATGATCAAAATAGTGACGTTCACCATTGAAAACTACTCCATCTCACGTGATGATCCGAGATGGTTTAGTTGATATGGATCACGTGATCACTTAGATGATTGGAGGGATATATATCTAAGTGGGAGTTCTTAAGTAATATGATTAATTTAACTTTAATTTATCATGAACTTAGTACCTAATAATATTTTGCATGTCTATGTTGTTGTAGATAAATGGCCTGTGTTGTTGTTCCGTTGAATTTTAATGTGTTCTTAGAGAAAGCTAAGTTGAAAGATGATGGTAGCAATTACACGAATTGGGTCCGTAACTTGAGGATTATCCTCATTGCTGCACAAAAGAATTACGTCCTGGAAGCACCGCTAGGTGACAAACCCGCTGCAGGAGCAACGCCAGATGTTATGAACTCAGGCAGAGCAAAGCTGATGACTACTCGATAGTTTAGTGTGCCATGCTTTACGGCTTAGAACCGGGACTTCAACGACGTTTTGAACGTCATGGAGCATATGAGATGTTCCAGGAATTGAAGTTAATATTTCAAGCAAATGCTCGGATTGAGAGATATGAAGTCTCCAATAAGTTCTACAGCTGCAAGATGGTGGAGAATAGTTCTGTCAGTGAACATATACTCAGAATGTCTGGGTACCACAATCACTTGACTCAACTGGGAGTTAATCTTCCTGATGATAGTGTCATTGACAGAGTTCTTTAATCACTGCCACCAAGCTACAAGAGCTTCGTAATGAACAGTAATATGCAAGGGATGGATAAGATGATTCCCGAGCTCTTCGCAATGCTAAAGGCTGCGGAGGTAGAAATCAAGAAGGAGCATCAAGTGTTGATGGTCAACAAGACCACCAGTGTCAAGAAAAAGGGTAAAGGGAAGAAGGGGAACTTCAAGAAGAACGGCAAGCAAGTTGCTGCTCAAGTGAAGTAGCCCAAGTCTAGACCTAAGCCTGAGACTAGTGCTTCTACTGCAAAGGGGCTGGTCACTTGAAGCGGAACTGCCCCAAGTATTTGGCGGAGAAGAAGGATGGCAAAGTGGAAGGTATATTTGATATACATGTTATTGATGCATACCTTACTAATGCTCGCAGTAGCGCCTGGGTATTTGATATTGGTTAGGTTGCTAATATTTGCAACTCAAAACAGGGGCTACGGATTAAGCAAAGATTGGCTAAGGACGAGGTGACGATGCACGTGGGAAATGGTTCCAAAGTCGATGTGATCCCCGTCGGCACGCTACCTCTACATCTACCTTCGGGATTAGTTTTAGACCTGAATAATTGTTATTTGGTGCCAGCGTTAAGCATTAACATTATATCTGGATCTTGTTTGATGCAAGACGGTTATACATTTAAATCAGAGAATAATGGTTGTTCTATTTATATGAATAATATCTTTTATGGTCATGCACCCTTGGTGAGTGGTCTATTTTTACTAAATCTTGATAGTAGTGATACACATATTCATAGTATTGAAGCCAAAATATATAAGTTTAATAATGATAGTGCAACTTATTTGTGGCACTGCCATTTAGGTCATATTGGTGTAAAGCGCATGAAGAAACTCCATGCTGATGGGCTTTTTGGAATCACTTGATTATGAATCAGTTGATACTTGCGAACCATGCCTCATGGGCAAGATGACTAAGACTCCGTTCTCCGGAACAATGGAGCGAGCAACAGACTTGTTGGAAATAATACATACTGATGTATGCAGTCCAATGAGTGTTGATGCTCATGGCGGGTATTGTTATTTTCTTACCTTCACAGATGATTTGAGCAGATATGGGTATATCTACTTGATGAAACATAAGTCTGAAACATTTGAAAAGTTCAAATAATTTCAGAGTGAAGTGGAAAATCATCGTAACAAGAAAATAAAGTTTCTTTGATCTGATCATGGAGGAGAATATTTGAGTTATGAGTTTGGTCTTCATTTGAAACAATGCAGAATAGTTTCACAACCCACGCCACCCGGAACACCACAGCATAATGGTGTGTCCGAACGGCGTAATCGTACTTTACTTCATATGGTGCGATCTATGATGTCTCTCACTGATTTATTGCTATCGTTTTGGGGTTATGCTTTAGAGACGGCTGCATTCACGTTAAATAGGGCACCATCTAAATCCGTTGAGACGACACCTTATGAACTATGGTTTGGCAAGAAACCCAAGTTGTCGTTTCTTAAAGTTTGGGGCTGCGATGCTTATGTGGAAAAGCTTCAACCTGATAAGCTCGAACCGAAATCGGAGAAATATGTCTTCATAGGATACCCAAAGGAGACTGTTGGGCACACCTTCTATCATAGATCCAAAGGCAAGATATTCGTTGCTAAGAATGGATCCTTTCTAGATAAGGAGTTTCTCTTGAAAGAAGTGAGTGGGAGGAAAGTAGAACTTGACGAGGTAATTGTACCTTATCCCTTATTTGAAAGTAGGTAGTTCATCACAGAAATCAGTTCCAGTGATTCCTACACCAGTGAGGAAGCTAATGATGATGATCATGAAACTTCTGATCAAGTTACTACCGAACCTCGTAGGTCAACCAGAGTAAGCCCACATCAGAGTGGTACGGTAATCCTGTTCTGGAAGTCATTTTACTTGACCATGACAAACCAACAAACTATGAGGAAATGATGATGAGCCCAGATTCCGCAAAATGGCTTGAATCCATGAAATCTGAGATCGGATCCATGTATGAGAACAAAGTGTGGACTTTGGTTGACTTGCCCGATGATTGGCAAGCCATAGAGAATGAATTGATCTTCAAGAAGAAGACGGACACTGACGGTAATGTTACTGTCTGCAAAGCTCGACTTGTTGCAAAACGTTTTTGACAAGTTCAAGGAGTTCACTACGATGAGACCTTTTCACCTGTAGCGATGCTTAAGTCCGTCTGAATCATGTTAGCAATTTCCGCATTTTATGACTATGAAATTTGGCAAATGGATGTCAAAACTGAATTCCTTAATGGATATCTTAAAGAAGAGTTGTAAATGATGCATCCATAAGGTTTTGTTGATCCACAAGGTGCTAACAAAGTGTGCAACCTCCAGCGATCCATTTATGGACTGGTGCGAGCCTCTCGGAGTTGGAATATACGCTTCGATAGTGTGATCAAAGCATATGGTTTTATACAGACTTTTGGAGAAGCCTGCATTTACAAGAAAGTGAGTGAGAGCTCTATAGCATTTCTGATATTATATGTGGATGACATATTGTTGATTGGAAATGATACTAAATTTATGAATAGCATAAAAGGATACTTGAATACGAATTTTTCAATGAAAGACCTCGGAGAAGCTGCTTATATATTGGGCATCAAGATCTATAGAGATAGATCAAGACGCTTAATTGGACTTTCACAAAGCACATACCTTGATAAAGTTTTGAAGAAGTTCAAAATGGATCAAGCAAAGAAGGGGTTCTTGCCTGTGTTACAAGGTGTGAAGTTGAGTCAGACCCAATGCCCGACCTGCAGAAGATAGAGAGAAAATGAAGGTCATTCCCTATGCTTCAGTCATAGGTTCTATGATGTATGCAATGTTGTGTACCAGAGCTGATGTGTGCCTTGCTATTAGTTTAGCAGGGAGGTACAAAGTAATCCAGGAGTGGATCACTGGACAACGGTTAAGAACATCCTGAAATACCTGAAAAGGACTAAGGGTATATTTATCATTTATGGAGGTGAGAAAGAGCTCGTCGTAAACGGTTACGTCGATGCAAGCTTTGACACTGATCCGGATGACTATAAGTCACAAACCGGATACCTATTTTTATTAAATGGTGGAGCTGTCAGTTGGTGCAGTTCCAAGCAGAGCGTCATGGCGGGATCTACGTGTGAAGCGGCGTACATAGCTGGTTCAGAAGCAGCAAATGAAGGAGTTTGGATGAAGGAGTTCATATCTGATCTAGGTGTCATACCTGGTGCATCGGGTCCAATGAAAATCTATTGTGACAATACTGGTGCAATTGCCTTGGCAAAGGAATCCAGATTTCACAAAAGAACCAAGCACATCAAGAGACCCTTCAATTCCATCCGCGACCAAGTGAAGGAGGGAGACATAGAGATTTGCAAGATACATACGGATCTGAATGCTGCGGACCTGTTGACTAAGCCTCTCTCATGAGCAAAACATGATCAGCACCAGGACTCCATGGGTGTTACAATCATTACAATGTAATCTAGATATTGACTCTAGTGCAAGTGGGACACTGAAGGAAATATGCCCTAGAGGCATTAATAAAGTTGTTATTTATATTTCCTTATATCATGATAAATGTTTATTGTTCATGCTAGAATTGTATTAACCGGAAACTTAGTACATGTGTGAATACATAGACAAACAGAGTGTCACTAGTATGCCTCTACTTGACTAGCTCATTAATCAAAGATGGTTAAATTTCCTTGCCATGGACAAAGAGTTGTCATTTGATAAACAGGGTCACATCATTAGAGAATGATGTGATTGACTTGACCCATCCGTTAGCTTAGCACTATGATCGTTTAGTTTATTGCTATTGCTTTCTCCATAACTTATACATGTTCCTATGACTATGAGATTATGAAACTCCCGAATACTGCAGGAACACTTAGTGTACTATCAAACGTCACAACATAACTGGGTGACTATAAAGATGCTCTACAGGTGTCTCCGATGGTGTTTGTTGAGTTGGCATAGATCGAGATTAGGATTTGTCACACTAATTGTCGGAGAGGTATCTATGGGCCCTCTCGGTAATGCACGTCACTATAAGCCTTGCAAGCAATGTGACTAATGAGTTAGTTACGGGATGATGCATTACGGAATGAGTAAAGAGACTTTCATGTAACAAGATTGAACTAGGTATTAAGATACCGACGATCGAATGCCGGGCAAGTAACATACCGATGACAAAGGGAACAACGTATGTTGTTATGCGGTTTGACCGATAAAGATCTTTGTAGAATATGTAGGAACCAATATGAGCATCCAGGTTCCGCTATTGGTTATTAACCGGAGATGAGTCTTGGTCATGTCTACATAGTTCTCGAACATGTAGGGTCCGCACGCCTAACGTTCGGTGATGATCGGTATTATGAGTTTATGTGTTTTGATGTGCCGAAGGTTGTTCGGTGTTCCGGATATGATCACGGACGTGACGAGGAGTCTCGAAATGGTTGAGACATAAAGATCTATATATTGGAAGGCTATGTTTGGACATCGGAATGGTTCCGGGTGAGTTCGGGAATTTATTGAGTACCGGGGTTACCGAACCCCGGGAGTGTATGGGCTTTATTGGGCCTTAGTGGGAGAGAGGAGGAGGCGGCCAGGTGGGCGCCCCAAGCCAATTCTGAATTGGGTGGGGGCCGCCTTTCCTTCCTCTCTCTCCCTTCCTTCCTCTCCTACTCCAACTAGGAAGGGGAATCCTACTCCCATCGGGAGTAGGACTGCACCCTTGGGAGCTCCATGAGAGGGCCGGCCCTCCCCCTCCTCCACTCCTTTATATATGGGGGAGGGGGCACCCCATAGACACACAAGTTGATTGTTTTAGCCGTGTGTGGTGCCCCCCTCCACAGATTTCCACCTCAGTCATATCGTTGCAGTGCTTAGGCGAAGCCCTGCGCCGGTAGCTTCATCATCACCGTCATCACGCAGTCGTGCTAACGAAACTCTCCCTCGACCTCAGATGGATCTAGAGTTCGTGGGACGTCACCGAGCTGAACGTGTGCAGATCACGGAGGTGTCGTACCTTCGGTGCTAGGATCGGTCGGATCGTGAAGACATACGACTACATCAACTATGTTATCATAACACTTCCGCTTACGGCAGTGGCGGAGCTAGGATTGCAGCAAGCCCCGGGCCTAAAAAATTTTTCACCACAAGGGAAACAATTAACATCCATGAGGCTATTATCTACCTCAAAATATACCCCAAACAAAATATGGCTCAATTGCACAAAAAATTTATAATTTAAACTCACAATGCTTAAGATACAACAAAATAGAAATGACAAAAAACTACAAAGAAAAGCACGTGATAAGAAAGAGTACCAAATCAATGGTTTGCTTCATCAGTCCCTCGCATAACCTCATCAACGGTGGAAGAAGAGCCAACCTTCAAGACATCAAAAGCAAAATTTCATTAGGGAGCACAGAAACATTGAGTGAAACAACTATCACTGATGCAAATCTAAATATTACCACTTCAACAAGGTAAAAGCACTTTGGGAGACCTAAATGATTAAAAGCGATATGCAATATCAACATCATCAATACTTGCAAATACATCTCACTCAGTATAGCAAATCATCACTCATCCTATTCCTTTCATATGAAATGATAGGTGTAGACACTCCCATTGCAGACACCGGTGCTAAAAATCTCTTCATCTTCTTTTTCTACAATATAAAATGAATTTAGCAATTACATCAATTTGAGTTCTACAATACCCTAGATATATGACTGGATACATACACCCACACATATATTATTTCAATTAAATTTCACTTCAAAGCAGTTTATACACTGATAGAAGTAGAACATGGTACAAGTGGAATTGCGGAAAGCATCAAGAGGGAAACATGGAAAGCATAAAAAAACACAAGGTGCGGTAGCCAACAGTGAAGCAGCAAGCGGATGGTGCGCCACATGGGTGAATGAGGCACAGGACAGGAGGGCGGCGGCCTAAGCCCGGGAGGGAGCAGGGGGAAGTTGGGGGGCAGAGGCGACCACGACGGACGGCGGCACGAGCGCTGGAGTTTGGAGATCTATCAAGCCGTCCTGCGTGCGAGTCAGCGGTGGCCGTGCGGGTGTTGTATCTCTTTTTTTCAGCAACAGCGAGATTTTAGATCGTGGGGTTGGTTGCCTTGTGCGTGCGTCGTTTCTGCTCAGACAGACAAACCCATCAAGGCTTTGGGCCTTCTTTCTTTCGCTAGGCTGCACCCCGGGCCTGTAGATAAACTTATATAATTATAGCCTGCTAAAGTTTCCACGCCTCGGGCCTGGGCCCTGGGTGCCCGGGGCCCAGCTCCGCCCCTGGCTTACGGTCTACGAGGGTACATAGACAACACTCTCCCCTCTCGTTTCTACGCATCACCTAGATGGATCTTGCGTGTGCGTAGGATTTTTTTTTAAATTACTACGTTCGACACTTTTTATAACAATTGATTTCCAAGAAAATTCATATTTTCTAAATTTAACACTCTGACATTAAATGTGGCATAATCGTTAATTAGTAATTGCATCATCGATCGAGATAACTTAGTATTCACGAATTCTTGTACATGCATTCCTTGCTACATGGCCTTTTTATTTGAGACAAACTTCGTGTTTATGTACAGGGATGCACACAAGATATAGGATCGCGGGCCCCTCCCAGGCTTGAGGATTACGTGGTCTCCCCTCCCGCCTAAGCCCAGAGCCATCCCTACTTAAAAGACTAGGCTATAAATCATTTTCATACCAACTCTTTTCCATAGCCCCAAACTCTAGCCGCCGCACCAATCCTCGCGATCCCAGACTTCTTCTTCATCCCAGACGAACATTTGAAGTCTCCGACGCCTCCACCTATATTAAGGATTCACCTCCATGGGATCTTCATCGCCCAGAGCTTCACCCTCGGTTACCGTCCTCACCATCCTCAAAGTTTTTTCCATCGGTGCCACCATAGCCCCCCATGAGTTGGAGCAACATGTGTCCAAGAAAGCGTCCTGTCGTAGATGCTCCTAGTGCACCGGGACCACGCCTTAATGCATTGTAAAATTGCCACTTTTTCATTCTAATTTGGATCTGGTGTTTTTTTTTCATATTTGTTATGTGGTTTATTTCCTTTCCAATGAGGCATCTTATGTTGTTTCTATTATATAATGGTTGCGGGAGTCGCCGGAAAACCTTCCAGAAGCATAGTCGGAACGACCGGATTCCATGTCCGTTCTTTCAGCATAAGCTTAGGGAGCACCCATCCGTTGCTGAGAGCATGAGCCTTCGCGCGTCGCAACATCAAAAATATGATCTCTCCGCTCATTTCAGGGTAGATCCAACAAGGTGTAGGGTAGGACATGCACCACCCTAAGATCTAAGGCCAGCCAATATACCTACCAAAAAAAGGAAAGAGACCAAAAGGCCCAGCCCAACTCACCTCAGCCCCACCCTAGCAATCTGGTCTGGTCTATCACCAGCTTTTTGACCATAATTATTTTCCAATACTAATATTTAGGCACGTGGTTACCGTCATGATAAAAATGCTCTCACGGATACGTCCCACGAACTCCAGTCTAGTAGAATTAGTGTGCTTCATCTTTTCCGCCCCCACAATAAATGCACCACAATTATTGCTCAATGATGATATTATTGCATTCAAGTCCTTTCGGTCCAATGACGGGGGTGGGGTGAAGTGGGGGAGAGACCTGACATTTACAGCTCAGAAGCCACTGCCGCTACTACAATGGACCATGACGAGATGGCCGAGGCGGGGGTAGAAGGGGAAGGAAGAGCCAGGGAGGGACGTGGTAACAATGGTGTTTCCCCCTTCTTTCTCCCACCGGAGCTACTCAAAACCCCATCGCCGCCGCTGCCCGCCACCCGCGATCGCGCTAAACCCTAGGCCTCCGTGGCTGTCAACGTTGCCGCGACCGGCCCTCATTCCCCACTTATCTTGTGTTTCATAGGCGATAGCATGAGATTTTTAGCGCTGGAGGGCTGCACTGGAAAACATCCCAGCCATGGTCGCGAACAGGCGCGAATCGCAGACTCTCCTCCATAGTGTCGCACTAGACACCATCCCGTGATGGTGCCGGAGCGTAGGGTAATGTTGAAGTTTTATCATTCTAAAGTAGATCTTGTGTTTTTTGCATGTTTGTTAGGATGTATATTTCCTTTTCTTTTCTATTATACCGTCATATGTTGTTTTTAGTATATAGTGGTTTCCATAATAGCGAGAAAACCTTCTTGTTTCATTTCATTCCAATCCATAGTAGTATAGAAATTATTAATTTTCAATGACATGCAGTAAGTTATTGACATGTATATGCTGGTGAAAGAATCGAGATGGACCTAGAGGGGGGGGGTGAATATGTACAATTAAATTTTTTAATTATTACTTAGCAATTTTAGGCAATAATGCGGAATATGAAAGTGAGCCTAACAATTGCAAGTATGATACTAAGAGCTAAGCAAGATAAACAAGAGGCACAAATATATGAGTAAGCAAGCACAATATGATAAACGTAAGTGCAAAGAGACAAGTAACCACAAGTAGAGAGTTAGGGTTGGGAATAACCGCAACTCCGAGAGACGAGGATGTATGCCGATGTTCACTTCCATGGAGGGAAGCTACATCACCGTTTAGAGAGGTGGATGTTACCACGAAGGCACACCAACTCCACAAAGGCTCACCCTATTCTCTCTTTGAGACAACTCCACTATGGCGTTTCTCAACCACTAGTGATAGACCTTGGGGTGGTCTCCAAACCCTCAGAAACTTTTCCGGGGGTAATCACAATGGTCGATTCCTCTCCGAAGACTCCTACCTCCTAGGAGTCTCCAACCTCCATGAGTAACAAGAACGATGGGGAAAAGCTCAAGACTTGCTCAAATCCAAAATTCCTTTGGTGGAAAGAAGGGGAAGGAGTGGATCTATCACTTGATCGGGCAACTTCTCTCAGATGCTCTCAAATCCCTTGGGGATCTAAGATTTGGGGTGGAGGAGTGAGAGAGAGAGTGAAATGTGTTCTAGGGTTTGTTCAAAGTGAATGGTCAACCCTCTCCCGTGGGGAAGAAGGGCTATATATAGTGTGAGCACAAATATGGCCGTTGTAGTGCAAGTGAACGGGCAGGCCGGACATCCGGGCTAGGAGCCGGACATCCGGCCTGACAAGCCACTCGAAGAACAAGGCAGGGACAAAGAAGAAACCAGAGGGGCTGGACATCCGGGGTCAAGCCCGAATATCCGGCATGTCAGGAAACCCCGGACATCTGGCACATGGTTGGACATCCGGCAGTTTTACCGAATTAAAACAGCCTCTGGATAGCATAGCCCGGACATCCGGCAGGGAAGCCTGGAAATCCGGGGTGCACTGGGAACCCTGACATCCGGCATGGAGGGCCGAACGTCCGGCAAGCAGCACAGCACAAAAACGCTCTCCGGATGGCTAGGCCCGGATATCCGGCGAGCAGGCCGGATATCCAGCGTGAGGCCCGGACATCTGGCAGCCCAAAGGTAGAAACATGAAGGTTTAGCATGTGCATATATGGCAAGGACAAGCCTTTAACTAACCCTATCGATCCCCTCTTAATAGTGCGGGATCCTATACTCAAGAAAACAGAAAATGTAATCAATTTTTATGCTTCATCCTTGTGCAGAATCACTTTGTATGCTCTTGATCCCCACACTTCGATGAACCGGGGGCTAACACCTGAGATTTACTTGACAACCATTGTTAGACCCCTACATGTATATTGTCATCAACATCAAAACATGATGTAAGGGCATTATTGCTCTTTCAATCTCCCTTTTGTTTGTTGATGACAATCATACATGTAGTATCATAGATGCAATAAATAATCTTAGTATTGACAAACATGAGAGTAAAGGCACAAAATATGTTGATGTTTATATTTGCTTTTAGCTCCCCCTCATTGTGAGCATGAGATGAATATGTTAGGACGCACAACACTAACTTCGTATTGTAGCATATGTAGCTCCAAGAGATATACATGTGAGAGACATGCACATATGAAACCACCATAACACATAGACTAAAAACATTTCATAGCCACAAGTTAATAACATAGTCTCACATGATCAAGATAATAATATAGTCTCACATGATCAAGATCAAGTTCCATAGGTAGCAACATAACAAGTTTGAATAATAGTAGCTAAAACAAATAGCCAACACATCATAGCATGACCATACTAAGATACTACTTCTCCCCCTTTGACAGCAACAAATAAAAAGGGGCGAAGAACTAAACGGAGTCAGTCACTCCTGGCGGATGTCATCATCATCAACAAAGAACTCGAGGTACTCGTCATGAGACGGGAAACCGAAGGTGGAAGTGGACGGAGCTGCGGTAATAGGATCATCATCACTCATGGGACTCCCACGGTTACGGAAGCACTTCTTTAGCTGATTCTTGTAGATGATGAGGCGGTTCTGAACATCATGATTCTGCTGACAGCTGAAAGTGATTGCCTTCATGATAGCAGGCTGAGCCTTGCCGAAGAACGAGGCAAGGCGTCCACGAGGAGCAGACGAGGAAGATGGAACAGAGGAACCAGTGGGTTGAGTCCCACTAGCAGACCTCCTAGGCTGAGTAGGAGCAGCAGTCTGAGCAATAGACACCATACGCATATGAGTAAGAGGCTTCCAAATGTAGTGCACAGCAGTCTTAACCACCTCAAAGGGAGCAGTATGATCAATCAGAGCCTGAATGAATGGAGCATGAGGGAACTTGTGTGTCTGAATAAAACTGCAAAGACGCATCTCATGCCAAATGAGATGGGTTGTGTCCAGAGGCTCAGTGGGTTTGTCATGCATACGAACCATCAAGTCAATACAATAGTTGTGAGCCCTTGAGCGATCTCCCTTCTTAGGATATAGGGTGCGAATCACACACTGATAGAGGATGTAGTAAGGAGCACGGAAGATGGATACCTCATTGACTGGATATTCACGTTCCTCTTTAGTGAGCCGAGAGGTAGGCTTCACAAGAGGCAAGCAAGCATCAATCCCTTTGGGCTTATACTCTGGATCCATACTATGGATGCGATCTCCAACACCGGAGAGGCCCAAAATCTGAACAAACCTGTCATAGGTGATGCTCAGCGTAGTGTCATTGATCATCCATGTGAGAGTGTTGTCCGGACCAAAGAAACAGGTGGCATAGAACTAGAGAATGGCAGCTTCATTCAATCACACCTGAAGGTCATTGCAGGACCAAGAGTCATATCATCAATGATCTGGACCGGATTGTTAGGGAACATGGCAGGATGATCACGTACGAATTTGAGATCCAAGTATGTGTGAGGAGCAAGTCCACGCCCATGGACGAAACTGGAATAGAGATCCTGCTGCATACGAGTACGAAAACGAGGATCCTCGGCATCAGCCACCATCTCAAATTGATTGACATCCCAACGGAACACAAGATATGGACCCGCCCCCATAGTTGTGAAGTCGTGGATGGGGCGACCCCCACTGTCAGGAAACTCCATGGAGATGCGATGACCATGGACAACAGGCATGGAAGCTCCACGGACCTGAGGCACCGGGGCCCTCCTAGTGCCAGGCCTGGACTGCCCAACGGAATGTCTTGGTGCAATGTCATCCTCTTCCTGCCCAACATAGTCCTCCTCATCCGGATTGGAGGCTGAAGGAATTGTGGATGGTGCCCGCTTCTTCCTCTTGGTGCTGGTCTTCTTCTTATTAGGCCGAGCATGCTCATCGGAGTCGGTTGAGCCTTGCCGGCGACCGACTGAAATGGATAATGATAGGTCCCGATGAGAAGGAGCCAACAAGTATGAACAAGGATAAAACAAATTAAACAATGGGATGAACTTCGATCATGACTGATAACCCACAAGTATAGGGGACCAATTGTAGCCTCTTTCGATAAGTAAGAGTGTCGAACCCAACGAGGAGCTAAAGGTAGAACAAATATTCCCTCAAGTTCTATCGACCAGCGATAAAACTCTACGCACGCTTGGCGTTCGCTTTACCTAGAACAAGTATAAAACTAGAAGTACTTTGTAGGTGTTTTTGGATAGGCTTGCAAGAAAATAAAGAGCTTGTAAATAAAAGCTAGGGTCTGTTTAGGTGAAGACAAAACTAAATTAGTAAAAAGCTTTTTGTTACGAGAAAGTTAATTGTCCCTAGGCAATCGATAACTAGACCGGTAATCATTATTACAATTTTATTTGAGGGAGAGGCATAAGCTAACATACTTTCTCTACTTGGATCATATGGACTTACGATTGGAATTCTAGCAAGCATCTGAAACTACAAAAGATCATTAAGGTAAAACCCAACCATAGCATTAAAGTATCAAGTCCTCTTTATCCCATACGCAAACAACCTACTTACTCGGGTCTGTGCTTCTGTCACTCACGCCGCCCACCATAAGCAAATCATGAACATATTGCAAACCATACAACGGGAATCCCTCACGCTTGCGCGACACGGAGAGCACCATAGGACAACACCAATAATAAAACATACAACTGAAACCAATCATGATCATCAAATAGCCATAGGACAAAACGGATCTACTCAAACATCATAAGATAGCCATACATCATTGGGAAATAATATGTAGTGTTGAGCACCATGTTTAAGTAGAGATTACAGCGGGTAAGAGAGAGGTTACACCGCTGCATAGAGGGTGCAAGAGTTGGTGATGATGGCGGTGAAGTTGTTGGTGAAGATTGCGGTGATGATGATGGCCACGACAGCGTTTTGGCGCCACTGGAAGAGAAGGGGAGAGGGGGCCCCTTCATTTTATTCTTCCTTGACCTCCTCGCTAGTTGGGAGAAGGGTTTCCCCTCTGGTCCATGGCCTCCATGGCGTGGGAGGGGCGAGAGCTTCTCTAAGATTTGATCTATCTCTCTGTTTCTCTCTGTTTCTGCGTTCCCTTCTGCTGCCCTTTCACTGTTTCGTATATATATGGAGATCCGTGACTCCGATTGGACTGAAACCTTTGCCATGATTCTTTACCAAAAAATAGCTATCTTGCAGCCGAAGAAGAGCATCAACCACCTTACGGGTGGCCCACGAGGGTCAGGGGCGCGCCCTAGGGGGTAGGGCGCGCCCCCTGCCTCGTGGCCACCTCGGGCACCGTCTCGCGTGGATTTTTCTTCTGGAATTCTCCAAATATTCCAAAAATATTCTCCGTCCATTTTTATCCTGTTCGGATTCCGTTTGATATGGATATTCTGCGAAACCAAAAACATGCAACAGACAGGAACTGGCACTGGGCACTGGATCAATATGTTAGTCCCAAAAATAGTATAAAAAGTTCCCAAAAGTATATGAAAGTTGTAGAATATTGGCATGGAATAATCAAAAATTATAGATACGACGGAGACGTATCAATGACCATAGAACAAGTCCAGGTGGTAGATCAAAAAAATTGACATGCCCATGATTAAGTTGATTAGCCGAGTTCATAGAGAGATTTTTAGGCTTAGGCACGAGACACCAAAACTTTAGAGAGATATAGACGCCAAGATATACATGAGAGATAATGAAGCCCTAAGGTGATTTGGTCACAACAAGAGAAGAATTCAAGAGAGATAGCATCCATACCCCAGGAAGAAGGCTCGGGCCGCTCGGGGCCGCAGTTCTTGGTACACGCCATGAGGAACACCGGCGGTGAATCCCACAATACACCGGTCCCTCCCGAGAGATTCACACCACATCCCAAGGAATGGGTTGGATAGAACCGTAGATCGGGAGGAGGAGAATCCATGGGCAGGAGATCGAGGCCGGAGGATGGAGGAGGAGGTCGGGGCAGTGTCGGAGCATAGCCCGGCGACGTTTGAGAAGATGGGGAGAGCAACGAGTAGAGAATGGGGAAGCTGCCCCCAAATCCTGAGCCCCTCCCCAGTTATGTGTGGCTGCGGGCGACGGGCCGGACATCCGGGGCCTGGCCGGCATATCCGGCGTGCGGAGGTCAGAGAGCAGAAAAGCCAGGGCCAACGGGCCGGACATCCGGGGACAAGCCCGAATATCCGGCGTGTGGAGGTGAGGGAGAAAAAAGGATCAGGGCCCGGATGTCCGGCTAGGGCCCGGAAATCCGGCCACTGGAGGTGCTTGATGGCAGACCAGCAGAAGAATTTTCCCCGGGGCCCAGATGCCCGGCTGAGGAGCCGGATGTCCGGCCGCTGGATAGAAAGACTGGGCAAGGGGGAAAATTGGGAAGCAGGCAAACACATATAATTTGATATAGACTCCGCCAAGGAGATTTTAGAGATTTATAGGGGTGAAAACCTGAGTAATCTAAGGTCATAATAAGATGTAATAACAACCCAACAATATTGAGTAAAGAAAGGTCCATGCAAGTAATTTACAAGTGGTGACCGAGGTCACCATGTTTGAGCATATGGAACATAGCACCTCAAAGATGACGACTTTGCGCACATAGTCACGACTCCATCATGTTAAAGCACCTTAGTTCGAGAACCATGATAACTTTGAGAGTGTTTGTACTATTTATGCATTATATAGGGTGAGAATACTCATGAATTGAATGTCTCCCCCTAAATATATGCCTACATCAAGAGTAGACATTAAGTTCATACATGAATGGGTACTAGATTTCACATAATATTGTCAAGCTCCAAGATACCAAGTTCACGCCTAAGTTGACAAAGCCTTGCTTCATCCAATGGCTTGGTGAAAATATCTGCAAGTTGCATATCTGTGCCAACATGAGCAATGTCAATATCACCCTTCTCCAAATGATCTCTCATGAAGTGATACCTAATATCATTGATTGGTGCGGGTATGATCTTTGGGGTTTTCAGCAATATTGCTGGCACTTTCATTATCACATAGAAGAGGCACATGTCTATAGGTGATACCGTAATCCTTCAAAGTTTGCCTCATCCATAGTAATTGAGTTGCACAACTGGCGCTTGCAATGTATTCAGCTTTGGCGGTGGAGAGGGCAACACAATTTTGTTTCTTCGAGGACCAACTTACCAAGGAGCGTCCAAGAAATTGACATGCACCGGAGGTGGACTTAAGATCCACTTTGTCTCCACCACAATCCGCATCCGTGTACCCAATGAGATCAAACTTAGCATCCTTGGGGTACCATAGACCCAAATTTGGGGTGTGAACAACGTATCTAAGAATATGCTTAACCACCTTATGATGACTTTCCCTAGGGGAAGCTTGAAATCTAGCACACATGCATACACTAAACATGATGTCTAGCCTAGACGCACAAAGATAAAGTAATGAACCAATCATAGAGCGGTATTTAGATGGGTCGAAAGGGATACCGTTTGTGTCTTTAGTGAGTACAATTTTGGTTGGCATGGGTGTCTTACATGGACTAGCATCAGACATGCCAAACTTCTCCGGGATATCTGATACGTCTCCGTCATATCTATAATTTTTGATTGTTCCATGCCAATATTATGCAACTTTCATATACTTTTTGGCAACTTTTTAAATTATTTTTGGGACTAACATATTGATCCAAAGTGCCCAAAGGCTACCCCCATCTGTTGCATGTTTTTGGTTTCGCAGAATATCCATATCAAACGGAGTCCAAAAGGGATAAAAACGGACGGAGCTTATTTTTGGAAAATATGGAAAATTTGGAAGGAAAATCAACGCGAACCAGTGCCCGAGGTGGTCACGAGGCGGGGGGCGCGCCTGCCCCCCTGGGTGCGCCCCCTACCCTCGTGAGCCCACCGTAAGGCGGTTGATGCTCTTCTTTTGCCGCAAGAAAGCTAATATGCGGGGGAAAATTACGGCGAAGGTTTCAGGCCAATCAGAGTTACGGATCTCCATATATACGCGAAACGGTGAAACAGAGCCAGAACAGAACGAAGAAACAGAGAGATAGATCCAATCTCGGATGGGGTCTCGCCCCTCCCAATCCATGGGAGCCAAGGAACAGAGGGGAAACCCTTCTCTCATCTAGAGAGGAGGTCAAGGAAGAAGAAGAAGAACGGGGGCCTCTCTCCCCCTTGCTTCCGGTGGCGCCGGAGCGCTGCCGGGGGCCATCATCATCACCGCGATCTTCACCAACACCACCGTCATCTTCACCAAAATCTCCATCACCTTCCCCCCCTCTATCTACAGAGGTCCACTCTCCCGCAACCAGCTATACCCTCTACTTGAACATGGTGCTTTATGCTTCATATTATTTTCCAATGATGTGTTGCCATCCTATGATGTTTGAGTAGATTTTCGTTGACCTATCGGTGATTGATGAATTGCTATGATTGGTTTGAGTTGCATGTTTTATTATTGGTGCTGTCCTATTGTGCCCTCTGTTTCGCGCAAGCGTGAGGGATTCCTGCTGTAGGGTTTGCAATATGTTTATGATTTGCTTATGGTGGGTGGCGTGAGTGACACAAGCACAGACCCGAGTAAGTAGGTTATTTGCGTTTGGGATAAAGGGGACTTGATACTTTAATGCTATGGTTGGGTTTTACCTTAATGAATCTTTAGTATTTGCGGATGCTTGCTAGAGTTCCAATCATAAGTGCATATGATCCAAGTAGAGAAAGTATGTTAGCTTATGCCTCTCCCTCAAATAGAATTGCAATAGTGATTACCGGTCTAGTAACATAGTCAATTGCTTAGGGACAATTCCACAACTCTTACCACCACTCTTCCACACTCGTCGGCTATACTTGTGTTATCAAGACCTTTTTTTGGTACCGTTGCCGGGGAGTCATAGCGTGGGGTGAATATTCTCGTGTGTGCTTGTTTTCTTTATCACTAAGTAATTATTTTTGTTGTTCTTATTTGTTGTCTATCTTTAGTTATGGGTAGGAAACGCAAAATACCAAAAAAATTAGTTGTACCTACTGAACCAATGGTTGAAAAACCAGTCAAAATCTATCACACTGCTGAAGCTTATTACTCGGATCATCTTCGATCCCTTTATGCTCGTGCTGAAACCCCAACTAGCTTAGTTGAGGGAAAATCTTTAGATGAGCATGCTTGTTATATGCGACACCGTATATCTGAAAAAGGGAAACTATTATGTTATCAAATTCAATGTTTGCAATGCTATGCTTGGACTTTATGTGAATTATACGATGTTACTTGTTGTTCTGAAAACCCTAAGAAACACCTTCCCTATCAATGCTCGTTTAGTGATAATGGAATCGTATCTTCATATGCTAAGGGTGTTTATAATTACTATGATGTTCAATAAATTGTAGAATTTGTTGCTTTTAAGGGTGCTTATGAAATTGCTTCTTTGATTGAAAAGTATGATGCTACTTTCCACAAATCTGAAAATTTTGCCATACTTGAATATTGCTATGATAATTATGCTTCTAATGCCTATGTTAAACTATATATTGAGGCCTACCCCACTGTCCAAGAAGAGACTAATATTTTGCAGGAATCTATGGAAGAAGAAATTGATGAAACGGTGAGCTCATTGGATGAAAAAGATGAGGAGGAGAGCGAAGAACAAAAGGAGGAAGAGCGGGTTGATCACCCGTGCCTACCTTCTAATGAGAGTAACTCTTCAACTCATACATTGTTTAATTCCCCTTCGTGCTTATCGAAGGATGATTGCTATGATGACTATTATGATCCCATTAATTCTCTTGAAATATCCTTTTTTGATGATGCTTGCTATGCTTATGGCCAAGATGCCAATATGAGTTATGCTTATGGAGATGAACTTGCTATAGTTCCTTATGTTAAACATGAAATTGTTGCAATTGCACCCACGCATGATAGTCCTATTATCTTTTTTAATTCTCCTGAATATACTATATCAGAGAAGTTTGAACTTATTAAGGATTATATTGATGGGTTGCCTTTTACCGTTGCACATGATGATTTTTATAGATATAATACGCATGTGCTTTCTGCTCCTACTTGCAATTATTATGAGAGAGGAACTATATTTCCACCTCTCTATGTTTCCAATACAATAAAATTGCAAGAAACTGTTTATACTATGCATTGGCCTTTACTATGTGTGCATGAATTGTTCTTTTATGACATGCCGATGCATAGGAAGAGAGTTAGACTTCGTCATTACATGATATATGTTGCTTTGTGCTCAGTACTAAATTACAAATCATTGCTAATTAAAATTGGCTTTGATATACCTTGGGATCCGGGTGGATTCATTACTTGAGCACTATATGCCTAGCTTAATAGCTTTAAAGAAAGCGCTGCCAAGGAGGAAACCCGGAAGTTTTAGAGAGTCATTTATTTCTGTTAAGTGCTTTCATATAGTTTAAAAACAACAAAAATAAAGAGGAGAACCAAAAACTTTTTCAAAAAGGAAAACGAAAGTGAGAAAGACAAGCATTGTTGAAGTGGGAGAGCTCCTTGAACTTTGTTCATGCTCACGGCAACTTTGTGAATCTTGATTACAGAAACTTTTCAACAAAAATAATTATCCCCTTGTAAAATTCCATTGTATTATAAAAATAATGTGCCAAGGTTTGCCTTTAGGATGTTTAAAATGCTTGTTGGTCTGTACGGTGCAGGACAGAAACTTTGGCTGTAGTGTGCGAATTTTAATTTTTTACTCGAACGTCAAATGGTTCTGATTCTTTTTGTACTGTCTTGATATACAACTTGTTTATTTTTCCTAATTTTGGTAGACTTTTCAAGTATCATAAGTATGGTGAATGTTCAGATTGCTACAGACTGTTCTGTTTTTTTACAGATTCTGTTTTTGATGCATAGTTTGCTTGTTTTGACGAATCTATCAATTTATATTAGTGGATTAAGCCATGGAAAAGTTATATTAAAGTAGACACAATGCAAAAACAAAATATGAATTGGTTTACAACAGTACTTAGAGTAGTGATTTGCTTTATTATACTAACGGATCTTACCGAGTTTTCTGTTGAAGTTTTGTGTGGATGAAGTGTTCGATGATCGAGAAGGTCTCGATGTGAGAAGAAGGAAGAGAGGCAAGAGCTCAAGCTTGGGGATGCCCGAGGCACCCCAAGTAAATATTCAAGGATACTCGAGCGTCTAAGCTTGGGGATGCTGGGGAGGGATCCCCTCTTTCTTCAACAAATATCGGTATGTTTTGGGATTCGTTTCGTTCATGCGATATGTGCAAATCTTGGAGCGTCTTTTGAATTTAGGTTTTTATTTTTATTTTGTGCACCATGCTGGTATGAGATATTCCTTGGTTTATTTATAGAATGCTCATTGCACTTCACTTAAATCCTTTGAGTATGGCTTTATAGAATGCTTCATGTGCTTCACTTATATCATTTGAAGTTTGGATTGCATGTTTCTCTTTACATAGACAACCGCCATTTGTAGAATGCTCTTTTTCTTCACTTATATTTGTTAGAGCGTGGGCATATATTTTGTAGAAAGAATTAAACTGTCGTGCTTCACTTATATCTATTTAGAGAGATGACAGGAATTGGTCAATCACATGGTTAGTCATAAAATCCTACATAAACTTGTAGATCGCTGAATATGATATGTTTGATTCCTTGCAATAGTTTTACGATATAAAGATGGTGATATTAGAGTAATGCTAGTGGGTAGTTGTGGATTGTAGAAATACTTGTGTTGGAGTTTGTGATTCCTGTAGCATGCACGTATGGTGAACCGTTATGTAACGAAGTCGGAGCATGAGGTATTTATTGATTGTCTTCCTTATGAGTGGCGGTCGGGGACGAGCGATGGTGTTTTCCTACCAATCTATCCCCCTAGGAGCATGCGTAGTATTACTTTGCTTCGAGGGCTAATAAACTTTTGCAATAAGTATGTGAGTTCTTTATGACTAATGTTGAGTCCATGGATTATACGCACTCTCACCCTTCCATCATTGCTAGCCTCTTCGGTACCGTGCATTTCCCTTTCTCACCTCGAGAGTTGGTGCAAACTTCGCCGGTGCATCCAAACCCCGTGATACGATACGCTCTATCACACATAAGCCTCATTATATCTTCCTCAAAACAGCCACCATACCTACCTATCATGGCATTTCCATAGCCTTTCCGAGATATATTGCCATGCAACTTTCATCATCATCATATACATGACTTGAGCATTTATTGTCATATTGCTTTGCATGATCGTAAGATAGCTAGCATGATGTTTTCATGGCTTGTCCGTTTTTCGATGTCATTGCTACGCTAGATCATTGCACATCCCGGTACACCGCCGGAGGCATTAATATAGAGTCATATCTTTGTTCTAGTATCGAGTTGTAATATTGAGTTGTAAGTAAATAGAAGTGTGATGATCATCATTAATAGAGCATTGTCCCAAAAAAAAGGAAAAGGAAAAAAAGGAAAGGCCAAAGAAGCCTAAATAAAAAATTGGGCCAAAGAAGCCCATAAAATATATAAAAAGGGACAATGCTACTATCCTCTTTTCCCACACTTGTGCTTCAAAGTAGCACCATGTTCTTCATATAGAGAGTCTTTTATGTTGTCACTTTCATATACTAGTGGGAATTTTTCATTATAGAACTTGGCTTGTATAATCCAACAGTGGGCTTCCTCAAAATGCCCTAGGTCTTCGTGAGCAAGCAAGTTGGATCCACACCCACCTAGTTTCTTTTGTTGAGCTTTCATACACTTATAGCTCTAGTGCATCCGTTGCATGGCAATCCCTACTCCTTGCATTGACATCAATTGATGGGCATCTCCATAGCCCGTCGATGTGAGACTTTCTCATTTTTTTGTCTTCTCCACATAACCCCCATCATCATATTCTATTCCACCTATAGTGCTATGTCCATGGCTCGCGCTCATGTATTGCGTGAGGGCTGAAAAAGCTAAAGCGCGTTACAAAGTATGAACCAATTGCTTGGCTTGTCATCGGGGTTGTGCATGATGTGAATATTTTGTGTGGTGAAGATGGAGCATAGCCAGACTATATGATTTTGTAGGGATAACTTTCTTTGGCATTGTTATTTTGAAAAGACATGATTGCTTTATTAGTAGGTTTGAACTATTATTGTTTTTATGTCAAATGATAGATTATTGCTTTGAATCACTAATGTCTTAATATTCATGCCATGATTAGACATATGGTCAAGATTATGCTAGGTAGCATTCCACATCAATTTTTTTATCATTTACCTACTTGAGGACGAGCAGGAATTAAGCTTGGGGATGCTGATACGTCTCCGTCATATCTATAATTTTTTATTGTTCCATGCCAATATTATGCAACTTTCATATACTTTTTGGCAACTTTTTATATTATTTTTGGGACAAACATATTGATCCAGTGCCCAGTGCCAGTCCCTGTCTGTTGCATGTTTTTGGTTTCGTAGAATATCCATATCAAACGGAGTCCAAACGGGATAAAAATGTACGGAGCTTATTTTTGGAAAATATGGAAAAATAGGAAGGAAAATCAATGCGAACCACTGCCCGAGGTGGTCACGAGGCAGGGGGCACTCCACCTACCCTTTGAGCCCACCGTAAGGCGTTTGATGCTCTTCTTTTTCCACAAGAAACTAATATTCGGAAAAAAAATCACGGCGAAGGTTTAAGGCCAATCGGAGTTATGGATCTCCATATATACGCGAAACGGTGAAACAGAGCCAGAACAGAACGCAAAAAACAGAGAGATAGATCCAATCTCGGAGGGGCTCTCGCCCCTCCCAAGCCATGGGAGCCAAGGAACAGAAGGGAAACCCTTCTCCCATCTATGGAGGAGGTCAAGGAAGAAGAAGAATAAGAAGGGGGCCTCTCTCCCACTTGCTTCCGGTGGCGCCGGAGCGATGCCGGGGGCCATCATCATCACCACGATCTTCACCAACACCACCGTTATCTTCACCAAGATCTCCATCACCTTCCCCCCTCTATCTACAGCGGTCCACTCTCCCGCAACCCGCTGTACCCTCTACTTGAACATGGTGCTTTATGCTTCATATTATTTTCCAATGATGTGTTGCCATCCTATGATGTCTGAGTAGATTTTTGTTGTCCTATCGGTGATTGATGAATTGCTATGATTGGTCTGAGTTGCATGTTTTATTATTGGTGCCATCCTATTTTGCCCTCCGTGTCGCGCAAGCGTGATGGATTCCCGATGTAGGGTTTGCAATATGTTTATGATTTGCTTATGGTGGGTGGCGTGAGTGATACAAGCACAGACCCGACTAAGTAGGTTATTTGCGTATGGGATAAAGGGGACTTGATACTTTAATGCTATGGTTGGGTTTTACCTTAATGAATCTTTAGTAGTTGCGGATGCTTGCTAGAGTTCCAATCATAAGTTCATATGATCCAAGTAGAGAAAGTATGTTAGATTATGCCTCTCCCTCAAATAGAATTGCAATAGTGATTGCCGGTCGAGTAACATAGTCAATTGGTTAGGGACAATTCCACAACTCCTACCACCACTTTTCCACACTCGCCATATTTACTTTAGTTGTTTCTTTATCTAAACAGCTCCTAACTTTTATTTACACGTTCTTTATTTTCTTGCTAACCTATCCAACAACACCTACAGAGTACTTCTAGTTTCATCCTTGTTCTAGGTAAATCGAACGTCAAGCATGCGTAGAGTTGTATCGGTGGTCAATAGAACTTTAGAGAATATTTGTTCTACCTTTAGCTCCTCGTTGGGTTCGACACTCTTACTTATTGAAAACTGTTGCGATCCCCTATACTTGTGGGTTATCAATATCCTTGAGGTATTTTGCTTGAGACAAAAAAATTAATTCTTAAAATTGTTGGATTTGAAATGAAATCCGAGGAAGAACTTCAAATCCGCATTGAGTGACATTTCAAAATTCTTGGTCATGGAAGCCGCAAACTTCTTGCACAAATGAATGTTAGGAGAACAAAAAATGATATCATCTACATAGATTTGGCATAAGATCAAATCACCCTTGTCCCTCTTAGTAAAAAGAGTGGGATCGATCACCCCTCTCACAAAGCCATCATCAAGTAAAAACTTCTTAAGATGATCATACCAAGCACGAGGTGCTTGTTTGAGGCCATACAAAGCCTTATGAAGTTTATACACATAGTCTTTGTGATCGGGATCAACGAACCCATGTGGTTGTGATACATATACTTCTTCTTGTAGAGGACCGTTAAGGAAAGCACTCTTCACATCCATTTGATGTAGTGTAAATCCATTGAAGGCAGCATAAGCAAGTAAGATGCGAACGGATTCAAGACGGGCAACGGGGGCAAAGATCTCACCAAATTCCAAACCTTCAACTCGTGGGTACCCTTGTGCCACTAACCTTGCCTTGTTACGGATGATTACACCATTCTCATCTTTCTTGTTCTTGAAAATCCATTTTGTTCCAACGACGTTGTACTCGGTAGTTGGCCTCTTGACTAAGGACCACACTTGGTTGCGTTCAAAACTGTTCAACTCTTCTTGCATAGCAACAAGCTAATCGTTGTTCATCAATGCATCTTTTACCTTGAGGGCTATAGATGGAAATGACACTAATGGCGCACCGGAAAGATGGTGCGCCATTAGTATATACTCATGGCGCACCGCCATACGATGCGCCATTAGAGTCTAAACTACTAATGGCGCACCATGCCTTGGGTGCGCCATTAGTACCAAATTTTTAACTAGTGCGCCTGTCCAAACATACTAATGGCGCATCCTGCCCGAAAGTGCGCCATTAGTAGTTGTAACTACTAATGGCGCACCAGGTGGGTGCGCCATTAGTACCAATTTTTTTAAACTAGTGCGCTTGTTCAAACATACTAATGGCGCACCAACACCCTGGTGCGCCATTAGTAGTTGTAACTACTAATGGCGCACCAGTGTGTGGGTGCGCCATTAGTATAGAAACTTTTTTTTTGAACTGTCCAAACATACTAATGGCGCATCCTTCTTAGGTGCGCCATTAGTAGTGGTAACTACTAATGCGCACCAGGCAAGAGGTGCGCCATTAGTAAGTGGGCAGCAACAAGATATTTGGGACAGCCTCTCCTACCCTCACCCTCACTGTCTCCCCCCTTCAGTCTCTCCCCCTCCTCCTTGTCTCGGTGCCTCCTCTTTTCACCTAATTTCCACCATAGATTCATTCAAATTAAGTGGTTAAATTACCTTGTTTTAATAGGTAAGTAAGGGGAAGCTATATTTAGGTTGTTCTCCTTACAACAATGTGCACATGCACTTTTTACGGCCTAGCTAGATCTATGTATGTTCGTGGTGTTGCATATGTTTGTGGTGTTTGCATATGTGTTTGTGTTTGGAGGTGTACGGTATTTGAAATGCGATAGTTGCCAATATTTTGCCGGAATGTTGATTCATTTCCGTCAAGCGAGAATTTTGGCATTAAGCATCCTTTTGGTCCTATTTTTAGGAAAGTCATGCCAAATTTTTTCTTGGTTCTAAAATATCGCTTTTGCTCTACCCATGAGGCGACCATGGTCCGCACGATGACCGAAGGCATCGTGGAATAGGTTTTTGAGGTCCGCGAAGGCGAGATGCTTCAAAAGAACGAGACGGAGATAAGATGTCCGTGTCGAAGATGCAAGTCAAGAGCCTTATTGCAGACCCGGATTCCGGCAGGTGCGGGACCACCTGCTGTTGCGTGGTTTGATGGATGGCTATCGGTGGCAAGGTGATGAAGATGACTACGAAGTCGCCCATGCGGGCCGGGCAAGAAATGAGGAAGGGCAGCAAGACAACCACCGCGCTCGGGCGGGCGAGAAGACGAAGAATCCTCAGCGATGATCACGACCGTGATGTTGTACACAGTCATCATGTAGAATATGCAGGACATGATGATGAGGAAGATGCCGGAGCAGGCGACGGGCATGATCATGAAGATGATGATGCGGCGGAGCGCACGACGCTGGACCATCGATGGGCTGGGTGCAGGACCCTCATATTCAAGAGCTGCTTCTCAAGCGCACGGATAACGCAAGAGCTGCCGCCGAGAGAAAGCCAAGATGGATCAACTTGAGTTAGACGCGGTTACTCCATTGTATGAAGGATGCAGGCCCGAGGATACCCGCTGAAAGTAACGCTCATGGCCCCGAGATGAAGGTAAAACACAAAATGAACGACACATGCTTCGACGAGAACATGTCATTCTGGCACGAACGTCTTCCCAAGGGGAACAAGTGCCCGACCAGTTTGGAGGAGGCGAAGAAAATCGTGTGTCCTCTGGATTTACCGCACGTGAAATACCATGTGTGCATGAACAATTGCATCATTTATCGACGAGGACGCGGAGTCTACCATATGTCCGGTGTCTTGGCGTCACTCGATACAAGAAGAGGAAGAAAGCTCCTCGAAAAGTGGTGTGGTACTTTCTGATCACTCCTCGTCTGCAGCGCTATTTCATGGACCCTAAGGTAGCAAAGCTCCTGCGTTGGCACGCCGGATAGGGAGGAGAAGAAGCGGGAAGATGACGCAAATGATCCGGAGATAGATAAAAAGACAAGATGCTGAGTCACCCTAAGGATGCGAGCCAAGGCAAGCGTTGAACTTCAAGACTCGGAATTTGGGAACGATCCAAGGAACATCGTCTTTGGGCGCGAAACCGATGGAGTCAATCCGTTTGGCAGCCGTGAGAAGCACACATAGCACCTGGCCTGTGTTTGTGTGGATGTACAACCTTCCCCCTGGTTGTGCATGAAGAGGAAGTACATTCACATGAGTATGCTAATTGAAGGGCGAAACAACCAGGAACGACATCAATCTGTATCTAGGGCTGCTGAAAGAGGAGCTTGACACGCTGTGGAAAACGCCAGCCAATACGTGGACGCCGCAGAAAGAATATTTCCCTATGAGAGCCGCACTGCTCACGACGGTGCACGACTATCTCGATTCTGGATATGTCGCGGGCAGGTAGTCCACGGATTTTACGGATGCGTAAGGTGCATGGATGACACAACGTATCGCCAGCTAGATAGAGATCCCGGGTCTTGAAAACCGTGTTCATGGGACATCGAAGGTGGCTTCGCGGCGATGACCCGTGGAGGAAACGCAAGGATCTGTTCGATGGTGAAACCGAACCCGAAAACGCCTGCGTGTACGAGGAGCGGCGAGGAAATAGACAAGCTGTTGGAAAATTGGAAAGACTGCCCACTGCCGGGAAAGAAGCAAAAGGCGCCAGAGCCGGGAAAGAAGCGAAAGGCGCCAGAGCCGCTGCTGAAGGTATGGAAAACGCGGTCTGTTTTCTGGGACTTGCCGTACTGGAAGATCCACCGTGTGCCTCACAGCCTTGATGTCATGCATATCACGAAGAACGTGTGCGAGAGTCTGCTTGGTACCCTGCTCAACATGCCAGAGGACCAAAGATGGGCGAAAGCAAGGGCAGACTTGAAATCAATGGGCATCAGGCAGGAGCTTCACGCTATATATGATGATGATGATGATGATGATGATGATGATGATGATGATGATGATGATGATGATGAGGCGAAGCAGGACACAGAAAGTCGTCGCAAAGGCAAAAAGGCCAAGAAGACCGGAAATGACTACCCTCCCGCGTGCTTCACTCTAAGTCACGAGGAGATCGAGCAGTTTTTCACCTGCCTCCTAGGAGTAAAACTTCCTTACGGTTACGCGGGGAAGATAAGCAGATACCTAGACCCAGCGAAGCAGAAGTTCAGCGGGATGAAGTCTCCACGACCGCCACGCGTCGATGACGCAGATACTTCCAGTTGCAATCCGTGGGATCATGGACGCGCACGTCCGGGAAACGCTATTTGGCCTATGCAACTTCTTCGACGTCATCTCTCGGAAGTCGATTGGCGTGAGGCAACTCAGAAGGCTACAGGAAGAGATCGTGGTGATACTATGCGAGCTTGAGATGTACTTCCCGCCCGCATTCTTCGACGTTATGGTGCATCTGCTGGTCCATATAGTGGAGGATATCATCCAACTCAGGCCGACGTTCCTGCACAGCATGATGCCGTTCGAAAGGATGAATGGTGTCATCAAAGGATACGTTCGCAACATGTCACGTCCAGAAGGAAGCATAGCCGTGGGCTTTTCGACCGAAGAGTGCATCTCCTACTGCCACGAATTATCTAGGCATCGAGAACCCGTTGGTCTCCCTGGTCAACAGGCACCTCGGCAGGCTCGCTGGATGGGGTCACCGTGAGGGTCGCCTCGAAATGCAAGTCGACTTCGAGGGACGAATCGCCGACTTTGAAAGAGCAAACCTAGTCGAGCTACAACACATAGACGTGGTCGATCCTTGGGTGGTAGAGCACAAAACCTTTATTAAAAAGACGTGACAATGACCGAGGCCAACAGAGGACGGACGGAGATACACTCAAAGAGCACAACTCATGTTTCACGCGTTGGTTCAAGCATAAGCTTCGTTGCATCTTTACATGAGGATTCTTCCGGAAGAACAACTCATATTTGCCTTGTCACAGGCGCCGAGCACAACCTCGATGACCTATGAGGCGTCACGATATCAACGGCTACACATTCTACACCGAGGCCAAGGACATGAAGAGCGATGGTTATCGTAACTCCGGTAACGATGGAATCCTACACCGGTAACGACAAGGACAGATACTACGGAAGGATCGAGGAGATCTGGGAGCTGAGCTACGCTGGAGAGAAGGTCCCGATGTTTCGTGTCAGATGGGCCAAGAACGTCATAAAAGAAGACCGGTATTTCACCACCATGGTTATACCCGAAGCCAAATCCAAGACCCATGGCATAAACGTCACCGCGAAAAATGAGCCATGGGTACTGGCTTCCCAAGTGGACCAATGCTTCTTCATTACCGACCCGCCAAAGCCCGGTCGTGTTGTCGTGAGGAGAGGCAAAGGAAGATCATCGGAATGGATGGAGTAGCCAATGAGCAAGACTTCGACAAGTACGGCGACCCGAGGATCGAACATGACGACGATGATGAAGTAGCAACATACACCACAAGAAGAAGCAGGACCACCCTACCTAAAGGACGTCCGTTCCATAGAAGAACTCCATTTGCGAAAAAGAAGGGCAAGAAGATTGTGAACAGATAGCTAGCTAAGATCGATTGTATTTAAATCGTAGCCTTCATTTCTCGATTGTATTTCATGGGTACTTTTGAACTATCATGAATATTTTTAAATTTCATGGACACTCGATCTCGATCCCCTCCATCTCGATCGCTATCCCACCTCGCCAGATCCGCCCCCTCGCCGAGCACCCCCAGTCCACGGCCGCCGACCCCCCGCACCCTCGATTCCCTCCATCTTTTAAAATGGCTTTTTAAATGCTACTGTCTTATAAAAAATGCTACTGTCTTATAAAAAAAATGCTACTGTCTTATAAAAATAAGTATCAAACAGCTTTTTAAATGCTACTGTCTTATAAAAAATATTACTGTTATTATTTAAACAAGTTTGAACATTTTTAAACACAAATAAGTATCAAACAGCTTTTTAAATGCTAAAAAATTTGTGGAGCCCACCTCGATCCCCCTCCATCTCGATCGCTGTCCCACCTCGCCAGATCCGGTCCCCTCGCCGAAAGCACCCCCAGTCCACGGCCGCCGCCACCCCCGCACCTCGATTCCCCTACTCAACCTCCGCCGCCGACCCCACGCACCCCGCGCACCGTCTAATAAAAAATAAGTATCAAACAGCTTTTTAAATGCTACTGTCTTATAAAAAAATATTACTGTTATTATTTAAACAAGTTTGAACATATTTAAACATAAATAAGTATCAAATAGCTTTTTAAATGCTAAAAAAAATTTGTGGAGCCTGGGAGTCGAACCCAGGACCTCCTGGTGTGAGAACTGGAGGCTGACCAGTCGAGCTAGTAGAGTGGGCTTGACATGGATAGGTTACAGTAGTAGATAACCTTTTGACTTTTGTGGAAATAAAAAATACTAATGGCGCACCACGGTGAGGTGCGCCATTAGTGTGGACATGCTAATGGCGCACCGCGGTGAGGTGCGCCATTAGTATTGTGGCCCCCCTTCGCCCGATCCCCCCTTCGCCCGATCCCCCTTCGCCCGATCCCCCTCGCCAGTTCTCTCCCTCTCGCCCCACCGCCGCCGCCGCTGCCCTCGCCCTCGCCCTCTCCCTCCATCGCCCTCTCCTCGCCGCCGGGCCTTGGGGCCAGACGCCCGCCCGCCTCGACCCGCCCACCCGCCGCCCGGGCCGCCCGGACACCGCCCGACCCCGCCGCCCAGGCCGCCCGCCCAGACGCCGCCCGACCCGCCAGACGCTGCCCGCCGCCCAAGCGCCGCCTCGACCCCGCCCCAGCCGCTGCCCCACCTCGACCCGCCCGTCCACACCACCGTCGACCGCCTCCCTCGACCCGCCCAAGGTACCCTGGCCCCATCTGAATTTAGTTTGGGATCAAAGGCTTCGTAAGTAAGTAAGTATCTATGCAGAATTTAGTTGTCGGTAGACCCAAACCTGTGAGTTTCGTGAAGCTGAGGGTAGAGATCCTTCTTTGGGGTTTTGACAAGTGAGAGGAGAAGTTTGTAGGTTGGTTTCGAGGGCTATATACTTTACATCATTAAAGGTTAGAGAAGCTGGAAGAATATTCTTAATGATTATGGCTCCTCTAATCTTATAAAATAAGCAACCCACAGTCCCCTTACGATACAACACGAAACTAGAACACATTCTTTTCAAGGCCCATGCAATAAAAATATATTATATTCAGATATTACATCATAGCACCATATATAGCAGTGGCTGTGTTCCTCCTCACTTTCCCTCTTAAATGGCTAGTTTTCCAAACTCACTAATTATGAAAACTTGAATCGGTCGTACCTTAATCAATTTTGTTTTGAACAAAGGTCGGAGCTGGAATGATTTATTGGCACACTTGTTCTCACATTTACAGTTTGATGAACAACAAGAGAACACCATCCTGCACCAATAAAATAGTGGTTCAGAATTGTTCTTTCCGCATAATACTAAATTTTACAATAACATTAATCAAATAGCTAAGAACAATTAAATACGTTCTCTTCATGTTTCCTACAGAGTACGGAGCAATTATATTATGCACAAATGTGTGCGTGCCTGCAAACACAACAGGAGGGAGGGAGAGAGAGAGTACCGCATTGGCAATCTTTTCCACAAGTAACTGATGATTCAGAAGAAAGGGAGCAGGAACAAAAATGCCATCATCTTTAAAAAGTATTGAAGAATAAATCTGTTTCAACTTCCATACATCTCTCAGACATCATTATGTAAGCTTAAATAGCAACACTTAAGTTAATAATATGCTATTGAGTACTGCATCCAATTCTCTGTTTGTTCTTGCATTTAACTTATACTCAGATCTCATTGTATTCCTTGGAATATGCAGTTCATCAGCTCAGAAATATTTTAGGCGAGGGACACGTCTAAATTGGCCTCAAGGTGCTGTTACAAGAGAAAGCATCAGAGCAGTCAGAAAACTACACCGGCTAAAGGTTTTGATTCCCCTGATTATTCCTTTTTAGTTTTATTTGGTCATCCTTTTTTTACCAATTTTCAAAGAACCTGTGTATTTTTTAAGCCAAAGTGGAAAAGCTGCAAAATCTGAAGTATAAGCGCAAACAAACAGGGCCTTACATAAGTAATCGCACATGACTTTCTCAAAAAAAAGTAATCGCACATGTATAGATAAGTCTTCTTCCACTGGTTTGAGACTATGTATGGTAGTGCATACATAGTGTATGCGTGTGTGCATGCTAGATAGTGGCTAGTGGGTGCGTGATAGCTTGGGTGGTCCGGTTATTTAACCCCGTGTAATTCAGTTCTGTTTGTGTAAGAAGAAATTCAAGAAAAGGCACAAGTCGTGTGGTGCCCAAAGTGTGCGTCTCTTCTTCTACCTCCAGTTCGTGTGTATGTGTATGTGTGTGACCTGGACAAACCCACCAAATGCAATTTAGGTTATTTGTTCGACAACAGTCTGATTGCTGAAAACATCTGCTGCCGTATTCGATATAATCTTTTAACACAAGTTTGAGACCATGTAAATAATATTGCTGTTTGACATGACATGACATTCTGGTATATTGCTTATCTAGGCTGTATGGAAAGGCAGAGTACTACTCCTTTCTCAGCCATGTTCAATCAATCTTATGGCCTGTCGACTTTACAACATATTTCATTAGGAGCTAACAGTCTCATTTGATCACTATTAGATTTACGGAGCTGTAGTAATGATGCTAGCCTGTTAAACTCTTTCTTCGTAATATTGTCCTGCGATTCCAAGGATTGTCATAATTTGTTTCCAAGTTTGCAACGGACTGATGGTGTCACTCATCTAATCCGGAAATGTGCTGTTTTTATATACTCTTGCTTCGGCCTATCTTTAATCATGTAAAAGAAAGTCCGTAGCCGCTTAAGTTGAGTAGTTGAACCTGGTCCATGGATATTTTGAAAAATTTAAGTTTGTTATATACCCTCCCTTTTGACATATTCAATGCAATAAATAATGTCAATTCCATGCTAATCGTGGTGTGCCCAATGCTGTTAGTGACAAGCTGTTGTTTTAACTGCAACATTTCTTGACACACCCTTTGTGCTTTAGTGGTTGGATTATTAGTTTAGTAATTTCTTGACACACCCTTTGTGGTTTGCCATGTGTACATGTGTGAGAGATAGTGAGAGGAGACAAGAAGAAGGGATTTTTTAATTGGCTTCTTGCAGTTTTGAAAATTCAGTTTATTCGGTTACTGAAAATTCAGTTAATTCAGTTAGGCACACAAATTGATGTGCTTTGTAAAACTTGTTCATGTACTGAACTACTAATGCCTTGTGATGCTCTGAATTACATGTGATGCCTCTGAATTACTTGTGATCACATTGAGAAAGACTTGTAAAGATGATGATCATCTTTAACAGAAAACAATTTGTGATGATTTTGCTAGTTTGTTGGGTTTTGTCTCCGACCATCGTGTCGTGATGATATTGCAGGTACCCGAGAGGCCCTTGAGTTTGCCGGAATGTCGATTAACTTCAGATGTCCTATTTTCAGCAAAGGTCATGCTGAAATTTTCCGTGAATTTTAGCATGACTTTGCTAAAATAGGACATATGGGGTACTTGTGACTAATGCATGGGCCGGGTATCTTAGTAGTTAATTAAGTAGGATCAAGTGCCCGGCGTACTTGTGACTAATGCATGGCTTTTAGGGTGCCTCGGTGTCGATAAAACCGAAATGATGAAAAGTTAGGCTTTTAGGGTGCCTTGGCGTCGAAAAACCCTCAATGATAAAAGCTTAGATTTTAGGATGCCTCGGTGTCGACAAACCCTAAATGATGAGACCATGATCTTGTTCCTTGACAATAACCAACTTTTTGACCAAACTTTGTTTCTATTTAGAGAGAAACATGGCCCACAACGATGAGGCCGGGGTTCAAGCGGCAAGGCATTCGGGAGCTGTCCCAGAGATGGAGGAACAACCTCACTTGTATGAGGCCGCCGCCTTCCCCACCGATCCTGAGACCACGGATGGTGCCGCCGAGGATGACCACACTGATGCCACCACTGATGGTGCCGCCGAGGATGCCACCACTGATGATGGCGGCGCACGCACAGATGGCAGCCAGCCGAAGAGGCAACGGAAGGACCGGCGCCCGATCGTGCTCCGCACCCTCAAGGAGGAAGTTACTGAAGTGGACTCCAACGGGAATCCAACGGCGCCCGAACGAATAGTCAAGGGGTACTCGCTTCAGCTCGGGTGCATTGTCCGAGCACCGTCTCGATCAACACCGAGAACCTGAGGCATCCTGACCGAGGGAATTTGCGCAACCTCCTCTTCACGAAGATGCACGAACGATACAAGTTCCCCGCTGAATTTGAAAACACAAGCCTCAAAGGGAATAAAGTGAACAATGCTGCCCTCACGAAGATGAGGAAGGCCCTGTCTACTTGGAAAAGCAATGTGAAGAGAATGATCGAGAAAGGTGAGAGTTATGAGAAGATCAAGGAGAAAAATCCTTCGATCACCGAAGATGACTACAACGACTTCAAGATCAATTGCTCGAGCACCGCAAGCTCCCAATCAAGTGAGTGGGGAAACAAATGCGGAGCTGAACATAGGGGAACACACACTCGGTCCCGGCCGTTCTGAGTGGCGGAGCCTATATGGGACAAGGAGGAGGCAGACCGTGCCGAGCAAGGCCTACCGCCCCTCTTCGATACATACGGGCGGTGACAAGCAGACCAGGAACTTTGTCGTGGCCCGGTACAAGAAGGACCCGAAAACAAAGGAGCTTACCACGGATCTCAAGACCAGGCAGCTTGAGCTTGTTCGTAAGGAATACACCCAGCGTAATTAGCTCCATATGGTTGCATTCTAATTAATGAAGCGAATTTCTAAATGGTTCACATTCCTTCCGCAGCGATCGAAAAGCGATGGCTGGGTCGACTCAGAGCAACCCTTGGGACACCACTCTAAATAGGGGGTTGAATGTAATGAAGAACAAGGATAAGCTCGATAAGCCGGCGTCACTGGTCGTGTGGCGGCAAAGGCTTGTCGACAAAATGGGGTCATACTATACCGCTGGTGTGCGGAAGGAGAAAAGACCAGCTCGGAAAGCCGGTAGCGAGAGGTTCAAGAACTCCAGCACAGGTGGCGCGGATTCGGAGATTGTCCAAGAGCAAGTGGAACAACGACTGGAGCGACGATCACCGCCTTTGTGCCTACCTTGATCTCGGGGTTGAGTGCGTGGATTGCGGGCGCCAACAGGGCCGCCCGATTCCTAGCTTCACGACCAGCAACTTCGCATAATCCGATGGCGGGGCCATTGGTGCCTCCAGCGAGGCGGCATTGGTGTCTCCGACGCCGGCACGGGAGCTTAATGCACCGGGTGTACGCCGGCCGGCACCTCTGCAGCAAGCGGCCCCTCCGTCCACTGCACGCCCGCCGTTGGCGGTGCCTCTACATTAGCCGAGCTCGACGCCATCATCACGGTAACTAATTAAGCCTCTCTCGGCCGAGGACTTCATCTCCTTGCCTTTGACTTGGCATCCCTGACGCCCTACATGTTTTCGCTGGGCGCCGCCGACGTTCCGTGCACTCTCCTCCACTTCGTGAACAACGAGTTGGTTGATGTCGCCAAGGGCAAAATCGTTCAACCGGGCAACCCTTGTTCCACGGTACCCGGATGCCACCCAACTTGTTTAGGGTTCAACTGGTTCGGTGCTGCCAGGCTGCGACGACTTGTTACCTCCGAATCGACCCGTCGGGGCCGGCGATGATGACGTGATGACCATCGGCCTGCCTGAGCTGGCCCTCGCTTTGGCGAAGAGCCAGATTCGTTTGGGGCGGGGACACCACCCCAAAGACAACACCGCCCGATCGTGCCGGCGCCAAGTCGGCCCCATGGCAAGACCGCCGTAACGGTGCCGGACATCCCTATGCCACTGGATCCAAACATGCATATGGCACAGGATCAGAATGACGACGACGACGACTATGATACATTTGGCAACGTCGATCAGTACTTTGCCGAGCATGGGTACGATGGCGACTTCATGGGGCCTCCTTCTCAAGAACCAAACCCAACAAAAGACGTGTGCGATCTAGCTCGTACCGCGGAGAAGCCAAGTTGCAACAGGCGCCCGTCTGGCGTTCAGCTCTCGTGAGACGCCTCCGGCTGCCGACTTCACCGAGCCTCGAGATAGGCGAGGTGCAAAATATTATCAGCCCCAACACACTCAAGAAGGCGGTCTGTGAGCAAAACTCGGTCCCATTACAGGAGAAGAAGAAGGCACGCATAAAGAAAGACTAAGAAGGGTGCGAGCCAGCCGGCACGAAATGCGATCCGTGCTCAGGACGGGCCACCTTCACCGCAGGATATCTCGAGGAGGGTGCATGTGGGGGGTAGGGCGATGCTACCGACAAATATGCTCAATGCTGCAACCGGTGCTATGCGGAGTCTGCATGATAGTGTTCTTTCTTTGGAGAAGCGGCGTCTCAGGGAGAAGGATGTGGCATACCCGGTTTTCGCGGCCAAGGTGCCAGAGGGCAAGGGCTTTGTGGATAACTCCATCGGGCGTCCGATCGTCCTGCGTTTTGATGACATCCACGCTATGTTGAACCTTCATCCGCTGCACTACACCTTCGTTCGGCTATTTTCGCTGAGTATGGAGATGCGGATCATTCGCGACAAGACCCGGACATCGTGATAGTCGACCCCTTCTACATGCGTGCCAAGATCTTGGGCAGCGCTAGGGACCGCAAGTCGCGAGTTCTTACCTCAAGGCGTCATTCGCAAACCAAGAAAAGGATAACTTCCTCGTGCCTTACTTTCCCGAGTAAGTCCTCCCCTCAACCGCCCGTAACATATGAATTCTTACATTTCGATCGTTTTCTTTTAACATTCCGTGTTTTCTGCGGTGACACACGTTGCACGCTCATCCTCCTAAGCCCTAAATATTCCATGGCCACGTATTTCGACCCGGACCGTCGGTTGAACGTAGACTACACAAATGTCAAGAAGGTTCTTGATGATGTTCTCCCGCCACGCCAAATCTGGAGGCACCTTCACCAGGCCTATTAAATGAAATCGGCAAGCACGTGTTCTCCCCTGTCTGACGTTACGCTGCGTCAAGCAGCCGCCTGGCGGTCAGAAAGGTGCCTACTACGCCATCCATCACATGTGGGCGATCGTACGGGATCATCATCAACTTCTGCTACCGAGTAAACTCCAAGATTGAGCCGCGAGCGTGTCGGCAATCCAGGACGCGGACCTCCGACAAGAATTCTTTCGCATCCAGTCGGAGTTTGCGGAAATCATCCATCAAGATGTCCTTCGTACCTCGGGGCAGTTCTACCTCAGAAATCAACCGTCCAACAGTGACATCGACACAATGCTACAAATGCAGGATGACAACGCCCGTTCTTTCATGACTCCCACGATAGACGGCGGCTTCATCCACGCTCCGGTCCCTTGAGTCGAGTTGTCTAGTTCTGAAACATCGATTGGGTCATGTTGTAATTAAAATTTAATGAACTTGTAGTATGTCTCTTTGGTTTCAAGAGTCGTTCAACTTAGATGTAATCGATGCTATTAATGTCTTGCTTTTCTCTTCCGATCGTTCTGTTGCATACTTATATATTGCTTATGTATTGTCTGTGAATTGGTACTAACGTTTCGCTTGGCTAGTGCATAGCGATGCCGGCGTATGTCGTGGTACAAGGGTAAGGTTCCCGGAGTCTCGATGACTGGGAGGAGTGTCGGAGACAGGTTCACCGATTCAGCGGTAACAGTTACAAAGGGTACACCACTAGGGCCGAGGCCGAATCTAGATACGCCCGCTATCTAGCGGGAGAGGGAGGGAGCGTTGGAGGAACCGGATGAAGACGAAGTTTCATCGTGATGATGCTCATCGTGATGACCGCAGCTCTCTTCTATGTGATGGTAGTTTAGATGATCGATATCGACTTGTAATGCGAAGATAAACTCGCTACTCGCGGTCTCGAGACTTGTAATATAATGTTCTATCTTTGTTCGGTCTTTTCAATTCGGAGACTAATATGATGAATTGTATTCGGAGACTAATATGATGAATTGTATTCAAGGACTAATCTTCTATTGTATTTGATGAATCTATTGTTGATGTGTGCTGTCTATATTTTGTCAAATTATACATTTTGTAACCTGTGCAAAAAATAGAAAATAAAAAAATAAAAAAACCTAATATTCATACTAATGGCGCATCACATGACAGTGCGCCATTAGTATGACAAAGGCATACTAATGGCGCATCATCTTTGGGAAGTGCGCCATTAGTATGCTGCGATTACTAATGGCGCATCCGAGGTGGTGCGCCATTAGTATGCCAAAGCACTGGGTATACATGCCCCAGGAGGCATACTAATGGCGCACCCTTGCATATACTAATGGCGCACCAGGTGGTGCGCCATTATATACCGATACTAATGGCGCACCGGGTGGTGCGCCATTAGTATCGGTATACTAATGGCGCACCACCTGGTGCGCCATTAGTAAAAATTACTAATGGCGTGCTGTCAATGGCGCACCTCTGATGCGCCATTAATGGCCATATTAGGTGCGCCATTAGTAGTGGTATTTCTAGTAGTGAGACGCTCAACACTAGACACAAACGAGAAGTGAGCACAAAAGTTTGTCAAATGTTTACGAGTGACTCTACCTTCCGATATGCCAGTGAGAATTTTGTCAATATCAACAAGACCGGCCACTCGAGACATGATGGAGGCAAGAGTTTCACGAGGTTCAACTTCATGTCCATCATTCACGTCCTCAACATATGGATCATTAATGTGTGGTGGAAGATCTTATTCTTCATCTTGCATTTGTTGAGGTTCATCGTTAATGATTGCACTTTCTTGTTCTTGCCCTTGAGGATGATCTTGTTCTTGATGATTATCATGAAAAGCAACTTGATCATCATCTTGTACTTGGTCCACGGGCATTGGTTGAGCAACAGGAGCTTGTGTTGGTATGGGTGTTGAAGTAGTTTGATGATGCGTGAAGCTCCCGTCTTCTTCTTCATCATCATGAGGTTCTTGTTGCATTGTAAGAAGTGCACCAACACCCATGGTCAAGATATCTTGAGAAGAATCTTCTTTACCTACATCATTTAGATCAACTTGCTCACCGTGGGAGCCATTAAATTCATCAAAAACCATGTAACAAGTTTCTACAACACATCCATTGGATTTTTTGTAGATTCTATATGCGTGAGAGTTTGATCCATAGCCAACAAATATGCCCTCAATGGTTTTGGATTGAATTTTTCCTAACCGTTCTCTTTCATTGAGGATGAAACATTTGCACCCAAATACATGAAAGTACTTGACATTCGGTTTGTTCCCAGTTAGGAGCTCATATGGAGTCTTTTCCAATATAGTGTGGAGGAAGAGCCGGTTTGATGCATGGCATGCGGTGTTGACAGCATCGGCCCAAAAACTATGTGGCGACTTGTATTCATCCAACATGGACCTTGCCATCTCCACAAGTGTGCGATTCTTCCTTTCTGCTACACCATTTTGTTGGGCAGTGTATGGAGCTGAATATTGATGTTCAATCCCTTCATCACTAAGAAATTCTTCCAAGGTGTAGTTCTTGAACTCAGAGCCATTATCACTTCTTATTGCCAAGATTTCTTTGTCAAACTTGCGTTGTGCTTGCTTGGCAAAATCAATGAAGGTGATCTTCGTGTCGTCCTTGGACTTGAGCAAGAAGACCCATGTATATCTTGAGTAATCATCAACAATGACAAGCCCATACTTTTTCCCACCAAGACTATCCCATGAAGGAGGCCCAAAAAGATCCACATGAAGGAGCTCCAAAGGCCTTGAAGTAGACACAATATTCTTGGGTGGGTGCTTTGATTGATGTTGCTTCCCGGCTATGCATGCACTACACAAACGATCTTTCTCAAAAGAGACATTGGTTAGTAAAAGGATGTGATTACCCTTTCAGAGATCTTGAAGATTTCTCATGCCGACATGGGCTAGCAGGCGATGCCATAGCCACCCCTTGTCGGCCTTGGCCATTAGACAAGTTGTATGGAATGTGCTCTCTTTCGAGAAATCAATCGTGTAAAGGTTGCCATCCAACTCTCCAACAAAGGCCACTTCGAGAGTATGTCTCTTAAAGACTTTCACATCCGTTAGTCCAAAGAGTGTATCATAACGAAGAGAAGCCAATTGGCGAACAGAAAGCAAATGATATTTAAGGGATTGGACAAGCATGACATTTGCAAGAGACATGTCATTTGTGATAGCCACCTTGCCCAACACGAGTGCCTGTCCTTTTGATCCTCTACCAAACATAATGCTCATAAATGGTTGAATAGCTTCCATGAAATCATAGAGCAATTTGCTATCTCCGGTCATATGATTGGTACATCCACTGTCAATCACCCATTTTAGTCCACCGGAGAAGGCAACCTACACACAATTATGACTTGGTTAGAGGCACCCATTTTGCAATGGGACCTCTCAAGTTAGTCACAAGGGTCTTAGGGACCCAAATAGCATAAAACCGAAATGCATTTCGAGGACCAACAAACTTTGCATAAACCTCTCCATCCTTAGTCTTACGAAGTACATATGATGGAGGCATGAACTCTTTTGGCTTGTTGAGAGTGGGAATGCCCCTTGTGGCCTTCCCACTAACAACCTTACCTTTCTCCTTGTGCCCTTCTTGTCAAAAGTTTCTTTTAGAGGGGTGGTGCACTTTTGAGAGGACGTCTTCTTCTTGCTTGTGCTTGGGTCAAACCCGAGTCCCTCTTTGGCAAACACCTCATGGTGTTGGCTCGATACCTCATTAAGGTTCTTTTGCCCTTAAGCACATGTCATGAGCCCTTTCTCGATTTGAGCCTTGAGAAAGCGATTCTCCTCAAGAATAGATGCTAGATCACTACTAGAGTTAGTAGTACAGGCATCAACATTGATAATAGGAGAAGAGTAAACCTTGGCTAGAGTTTCAAGATAAGCTTGAGTGTCTCGAAACTCTTTGTAAGAAGGGTGAGCTCTTCTTCCTTAGTCTTGAGGGACACGGATAGGAGCTCACAATCCTTAGAGAGAGAAGCATTAGACTTCACAAGCTTCCTTTTATCATTCATCAACTCTTCGCAAGAGTCAATGGCCTTTTTCTAGGAGGCAAGATCTTTAGTATGAACATCAATGTTTGCACCAATTTTCAAGCATAGTTCATCATTTCGTGCTTCCTCGTATTGGACTTTCCGCTCAAGGTTTTCATATTTTTCCTTTTCCTAGGTGATGAGGGTTTCGAGTTCCTTAATGGTGATGGTGTGCTTACTCACCATCTCCATAAGCATACAAAACATAGTGAGATTCTTTCCTTTGAGGGAGCACATGAACTTATTTAGTTTAGAAAGCATAGGATCATCTATGTCATCATCCTCAGAACTATCCTCCGCATCAAGATACTCATCACTAGAAGTAGGAGGAGTGAAAAGAGGAGGGTTTGATCATGGGGTTACCTTGACCTTGTCAGGAGAGCTTTGTTCATCTCCATCTTCTACCACGGCCTTTGCCATAAGGCACTTGTGAGCGTTGCCCTTGTAGTCCTTCATGTAGTTGTAGGTGATAACATCACCAATCTTGTTGACTAGCCTCAACGTGTTTTGAGAATCTTGAGCAACACTGGCAACACCACTAACATCATCCGGATCAGATTCTTCTTGAGCAATCATTGCTTTCCCATCTCTCTTCTTGAGCTTGGAGTTCAAGGGATTTGGCAACTTCTCCTTGGGAAAGGTCTTGGGAAACCTTGGTTTATCTTCTCTCTTCTCATAAGGGCACTCGTTGGACAAGTGGTTGGTTTCTTCACAATTATAGCATTTTCTCACTTTCTTCTTCTGGAATCTTCCTTTGAATTTTCCCGCGTTAAACTTCTTGACAAAGAGAGCCATGTCTTCATATGAAGGGCCCTCATCAGATTTAATCTCATCACCTTCTTCATCATCATCATATCATCATCATCTTCTTCTTCACTTTGCTCGTCTTCACATACATGCTTGGCCTTCAATGCAAGATTGATCTTTGATGTTGGGGTACCATGCATGGCAAGATGTTTTGTAGCATTTGCCTTTCACTCTTCAAATAGCTGGAAAGTGGATATGATGTCATCCGGTGTCATTTCCTTGAAGGCATGGTGTTGTCTTATGTCCCACACCATTTGGTGATGATATGGAGCAAGAGCATGAAGCAACTTGTCCACTAGAAATCTCTTAGTCATGTTGAATCCATCTTGTGTCTTGTCACACTCACACGACTCAATGTCAGCGGTGAGAGTCATGAGACACTCAAGCAATTGATTGGGAGATTCACCTTTCTCCATACAAAATTTTTGCAATTGCCCCTTGGCAATTTCATATTGAGCAAGCCGGAGGGTGGAGGTACCGGTCTTGGTTCTTACAATACTTTCCCATAGTTCCTTGGCACTCGTGATGTGTATGAATGGTCTCCTTTGCTTTTTAACCATACCTCTTCTTATACACATGGTTGCGGTGTCATTGAGATTATTGTCATAAATTTCTCTTGGTGTAGGATTCCTTGGATCAACCACGTGGTAACCATACTCCAAGATCTCCAGTATCTCATCGTTTCCATGTCAAAGATGATCCTGCATAGCAACTCTCCACAAGACAACATCTGAAGTGGCATAAAGTAAAGGAGGTTTTCCTTGAGGGTTATACTTAGGTTTGTCTATTTGAGGTCGTGCATAAAGCCAAGGAACACTGGAGTGTTCGTTGCTAGGAGGTTGTTGGCCAAGTGAAGGAGTAGGCACAGCTGGCCTCGAGGCCGCACCACCAGAAAGTGGTGCAAGCATCGTGGTTAGTGTGGCTAACCTCATTTGGACCAAGGCCTCAAGAGAGGCATCATGCTCCTCCTTTTGCTTAGCAAGAGCTTGTTCCAGATCCACAGAAGTGAAGGACTTGGCTGCCGTGGAAGTCGCGCCCGTATTCTTCGGATCTACAACAAGGGGAGTCCCATCGGGGTTCATCTTGCTCTAGGACAGTTAAGCCACAAGAATAGAGCACGAGGCTCTGATACCAATTGAAAGGATCGAGATGGACCTAGAGGGGGGTGAATAGGTACAATTACAAATTTTAATTATTACTTAGCAATTTTAGGCAATAATGCGGAATATGAAAGTGAGCCTAAAAATTGCAAGTATTATACTAAGAGCTAAGCAAGATAAACAAGAGGCACAATTATATGAGTAAGCAAGAACAATATGATAAACTTAAGTGCAAAGAGACAAGTAACCACAAGTAGAGAGTTAGGGTTAGGAATAACCGCAACTCCGAGAGACGAGGATGTATGCCAATGTTCACTTCCTTGGAGGGAAGCTACGTCACCGTTTAGAGAGGTAGATGTTACCACGAAGGCACACCAACGCCACAAAGGCTCACCCTATTCTCTCTTTGAGACAACACCATGAAGGCTTTTCTCAACCACTAGTGGTAGACCTTGGGGTGGTCTCCAAAGCCTCAGAAACTTTTCCGGGGGTAATCACAATGGTCGATTCCTCTCCGAAAGACTCCTACCGCATAGGAGTCTCCAACCTCCAACAGTAACAAGAACGATGGGGAAAACCTCAAGACTTGCTCAAATCACAAATTCCTTTGGTGGAAAGAAGGGGAAGGAGTGGATCTATCACTTGATCGGACAACTTCTCTCAAATGCTCTCAAATCCCTTGGGGATCTAAGATTTGGGGTGGAGGAGTGAGAGAGAGAGAGTGAAATGTGTTCTAGGGTTTGTTCAAAGTGAATGGTCAACCCTCTCCCGTGGGGAAGAAGGGCTATATATAGTGTGAGCACAAATATGGCCGTTGTAGTGCAAGTGAACGGGCAGGCCAGACATCCGGGCTAGGAGTCGGACATCTGGCCTGACAAGCCACTCGAAGAACAAGGCAGGGACAGAGCAGAAACCAGAGGGGCCGGACATCCGGGGTCTAGCCCGGATATCCGGCATGTCAGGAAAACCCGGACATCCGCACATGGTCGGACATCCGCAGTTCTTGAATCAAAACAGCCTCTGGATAGCACAGCCCGGACATCCGGCAGAAGTCTGGAAATCCGAGGTGCACCGGGAACCCGACATTCGGCGTGAGGGCCGGACATCCGACAAGAAGCACATCACAAAAACGCTCTCCGGATGGCTAGGCCCGGATATCCGGCAAGCAGGCGGGATATCCAACGTGAGGCCCGGACATCCGGCAGCCCAAAGGCAGAAACATGAAGGTTTAGCATGTGCATATATGGCAAGGACAAGCCTTTAACTAACCCTATCGATCCCCTCTTAATAGTGCGGGAGCCTATACTCAAGAAAACAAAATATGTAATCAATTTTTATGCTTCATCCTTGTGTAGAATCACTTTGTATGCTCTTGATCCACACACTTCGATGAACCGGGGGCTAACACCTGAGATTTTCTTGACAACCATTGTTAGACCCCTACATGTATATTGTCATCAACATCAAAACATGATGTAAGGGCATGATTGCTCTTTCAATCTCCCCTTTTTGTTTGTTGATGACAATCATACACATAGTATCATAGATGCAATAAACAATCTTAGTATTGACAAACATGAGAGTAAAAGCACAAAATATGTTGATGTTTCTATTTGCTTGTAGCTCCCCCTCATTGTGAGCATGAGATGAATATGTTAGGACGCACAACACTAACTTCGTATGGTAGCATATGTAGCTCCAAGAGATATACATGTGAGAGACATGCACATATGAAACCACCATAACACATAGACTAAAAATGTTTCATAGCCACAAGATAATAACATAGTCTCACATGATCAAGATAATAACATAGTCTCACATGATCAAGATCAAGTGCCATAGGTAGCAACATAACAAGTTTGAATAATAGTAGCTAACACAAATATCCAACACATCATAGCATGACCATACTAAGATACTACTTCTCCACCTTTGACAACAACAACTAAAAAGGGGCGAAGAACTAAACGGACTCGGCCACTCCTGGCGGATGTCATCATCATCAACAAAGAACTCGGGGTACTCGTCATGAGATGGGAAACCGAAGGTGGAAGTGGACGGAGCCGCGGGAATAGGATCATCATCACTCACGGGACTCCCACGGTTACGGAAGCACTTCTTGAGCTAATTCTTGGAGATGATGAGGCGCTTCTGAACATCATGATTCTGCTGACAGCTGAAAGTGATTGCCTTCATGATAGCAGACTAAGCCATGCCTAAGAACGAGGCAAGGCGTCCACGAGGAGCAGATGAGGAAGATGGAACAGAGGAACCAGTGGGCTGAGTCCCACTAGCAGACCTCCTAGGCTGAGTAGGAGCAGCAGTCTGAGCCCTGATGTCTACTACACAACCTTCTTCTTGTAGACGTTGTTGGGCCTACAAGTGAACAGGTTTGTAGGACAGTAGCAAATTTCCCTCAAGTGGATGACCTTAGGTTTATCAATCCGCGAGAGGCGTAGGAGGAAGATGGTCTCTCTCAAGCAACCCTGCAACCAAATAACAAAGAGTCTCTTGTGTCCCCAACACACCCAATACAAAGGTAAATTGTATAGGTGCACTATTTTGGCGAAGAGATGGTGATACAAGTGCAAAATAGATAGTAGATATGGGTTTTTGTAATCTGAAAATATAAAAACAGCAAGGTAACGAATGATAAAAGTGAGCGTAAACCGTATTGCAATGTTAGGAAACCAGGCCTAGGGTTCATACTTTCACTAGTGCAAGTTCTCTCAACAATAATAACATAGATAGATCATATAACAAGCCCCCAACATGCAACAAAGAGTCACTCCGAAGACACTAATAGCGGAGAACAAACATAGAGATTATGGTCGGGTACGAAACCACCACAAAGCTATTCTTTCGGATCGATCTATAAAAGAGTTCGTACTAGAATAACACCTTAAGATACAAATCAACCAAAACCCTAATGTCACCTAGATACTCCATTGTCACCTCAAGTATCTGTGGGCATGATTATACAATATGCATCACACAATCTCAGATTCATCCAACCAACATAAAGGTACTTCTAAGAGTGCCCCAAAGTTTCTACCGGAGAATCAAGAACGTGTGCCAACCCCTATGCATAGGTTCCCAATGTCACGAAACCCGCAAGTTGATCACCAAGACATACATCAAGTGTTCTCATAAAAGACTCAATCCGATAAGATAACTTCAAAGGGGAAACTCAATTCATCACAAGAGAGTAGAGGGGAGAAACATCATAAGATCCAACTACAATAGCGAAGCTAGGGATACATCAAGATCGTGCCATAGAGGAACACGAGAGAGAACACGAGAGAGAGGGAGATCAAACACATAGCTACTGGTACATACCCTCAGCCCCGAGGGTGAACTACTCCCTCCTCGTCATGGAGAGCGCTGGGATGATGAAGATGGCCACCGGAGATGGATTCCCCCCTCCGGCAGGGTACCGGAAAGAGGTCCCGATTGGTTTTTGGTGGTTCTGGAGGCTTGCGGCGGCGGAACTCCCGATCTATCTTCTATTCTAGAAGTTTTAGGGTACGATGGTATATATGGGTGAAAGGAGAACGTCGGCGGAGCTACGGGGCCCCACGAGGCAGGGGGGCGCAGCCAGGGGGGAGGGCGCCCCCCCCCCCACCCTCGTGAGCACCTCCCGTATCTTCTGACGTGGGGTCCAAGTCCATCAGGTGGGTTTGCTTCCAATAATAACTTCTTCAGTTGATTTTGTTCCGTTTTGACTCCGTCTGATATTCCTTTTCCTCGAAACACTGAAATAGGCATAAAACAGCAAATCTGGGCTGGGCCTCCGGTTAATAGGTTAGTCCCAAAAGTAATATAAAAGTGGATAATAAAGCCCAATATTGCCTAAAACAGTAGATAAAGTAGCATGGAGCAATCTAAAATTATAGATACGTTGGAGACGTATCAAGCATCCCCAAGCTTAATTCCTGCTCGTCCTCGAGTAGGTAAATGATAAAAAAGAATTTTTGATGCAGAGTGATACTTTGGCATAATTTCAATGTAAATCTTCTTAATCATGGTATGAATATTCAGATCCTAAAGATTCAAGAAAAAGTTCATATTGACATAAAAATAATAATACTTCAAGCATACTAATCAAAGTAATCATGTCTTCTCAAAATAGCATGGAAAAAGAAAGTTCATCCCTACAAAATCATATAGTTAGGCTATGCTTCATTTTTGACACACAAAGATGTTCCCAACTTCTATACCCCCGATAACAAGCCAAGCACTTGTTTCATACTTAAATGATCTCAAACTTTTTCAACCTTCACACAATACATGAGCGTGAGCCATGGATATAGCACTATGGGTGGAATAGAATATGATGATGGGGATTGTGTGGAGAAGACAAAAAATGAGAAAGTCTCACATTAACGAGGATAATCAACGGGCTATGGAGATTCCCATCAATTAATGTCAACATGAGGAGTAGGGATTGCCATGCAACGGATGCACTAGAGCTATGAATGCTCAACAAAAGAAAACTAGTGGGTGTGCATCCAACTTGCTTGCTCATGAAGACCTAGGGCATTTGAGGAAGCCCATCGTAGGAATATACAAGCCAAGTTCTATAATGAAAAATTCCACTAGTATGAACAAGACAACTTATGAGACTCACTATATGAAAAACATGGTGCTACTTTGAAGCACAATATATGAGACTCACTACATGAAGAACAAGGTGTTACTTTGAAGCACAAGTGTGGAAAAAGAGATAGTAGCATTGCCCTTTTTATTTATTTCCTTTTTTAAGCCTTTCTCTTTTTTTTGGCCTTTCTCTTTTTTTGGGCCTTTCCTTTTTTTTGGCCTTTCTCTTTTTTTTTGGGCAATGCTCTAATAATGATGATCATCACACTTCTATTGATTACAACATAAGGATTACAACTCGAAACTAGAACAAGGTATGACTCTATATGAATGCCTCCGGCGGTGTACCGGGATGGTGCAATGAATCAAGAGAGACATGTATGAAAAATAATGCATGGTGGCTTTGCCACAAATACGATGTCAACTACATGATCATGCAATGGCAATATGACAAAAGTAACGTATGTCATAATGATGATAAACGGAACGGTGGAAAGTTGCATGGCAATATATCTCGGAATGGCTGTGGAAATGCCATGATAGGTACGTATGGTGGCTGTTTTGAGGAAGATATAAGGAGGTTTATGTGTGAAAGGGCATATCATATCACGGGGTTTGGATGCACCGGCGAAGTTTGCACCAACTCTCGAGGTGAGAAAGGGCAATGCACGGTACCGAAGAGGCTAGCAAAGATGGAAAGGTAAAAGTGCGTATAATCCATGGACTCAACATTAGTCAAAAGAACTCATATAATTATTGCAAAAATTTATAAGTCATCAAAAATCAAGTACTACGCGCATGCTCCTAGGGGGATAGATTGGTAGGAAAAGACCATCGCTTATCCCCGACCGCCACTCATAAGGATGCACAAGCCTGGTACACTTCATGTTTCAAATTTGTTACACAACTTTAACCATACGTGCATGCTACGGGACTTGCTAACTTCAACACAAGCATTTCTCAAATTCACAACTACTCAACTAGCACGACTTTGATATTATCACCTCCATATCTCAAAACAATTATCAAGCATCAAACTTAGCTTAGTATTCAACGACTCAAAAGAAAGTTTCACATATCTTGAACACCAAGTATATTAACATTAAGAAAATTACCATGCTATTAACGACTCTCAAAATAATATAAGTGAAGCATGACAGTTCATATATTTCTTCAAAATAAAACCACCATTGTGCTCTAAAAGATATAAGTGAAGCACTAGAGCAAACAACAAACTACTCCAAAAGATATAAGTGAAGATCAATGAGTAGCCGACTCATTACGCAACTATGTGAAGACTCTCCCATTTAATAATTTCAGATCTTGATACTTTATTCAAACAGCAAGCAAAGCTAAAGAAACTACATTGCAAGGATAGCACAACTCATGTGAAGAAGCAAAAACTTAGGCTCAACCGATACTAACCGATAGTTTTGAAGAAGAAAGGTGGGATGCCTACCAGGGCATCCCCAAGCTTAGATGCTTGAGACTTCTTGGAATATTATCTTGGGGTGCCTTGGGCATCCCCAAGCTTGATCTTTTGTGTCTCCTTAATTCCTCTGATATCATGGTTTCTCTTTTTATCAAAAGCTTCATTCACAACAAACTCAACAAGAACTCGTGAGATAGGTTAGTATAAACCAATGCAAAACCTTATCATTTTCTACTGTAACAAATCACTAACATTATTATTCAACATTGCATACTAAATGCCTCTACATATTTAATACTCCTATCTTTAAATAGAATCATTAAACAAGCAAACATATGCAAACAATGCAAACATAATAGCAATCTGCCAAAACAGTATAGTCTGTAAAGAATGCAAGATTCATCATACTTCCCTAACTCCAAAAATTATGAACTAAAATTCCCACTGGAATAAATTTATCAGAGCTCAATTTGCAAAAATATTTAACATTATACGACTCTCTGACTTTTCTAAGGAAATTTTGCAACAGCGGTAAACTTTCTGTTTTCAAACAGCAACATGTATACTAGCAAAATAAGCATGGCAAAGGCTATCCTTGACCTTTTTTATTGAAACTAAAGATGCAAAACACTAATATAACTAATAGCATGCAAATACTAACAAGAGAGAATGACGCTCCAAGCAAAACACATATCATGTGGTGAATAAAAATATAGCTCCAAGTAAAGTTACCGATGAACGAAGACGAAAGAGGGGATGCCTTCCGGGGCATCCCCAAGCTTAGGCTCTTGGTTATCCTTGAATATTACCTTGGGGTGACTTGGGCATCCCCAATCTTAGGCTCTTGCCACTCCTTATTCCATAGTCCATCGAATCTTTACCCAAAACTTGAAAACTTCACAACACAAAACTTAACAGAAAACTCGTGAGCTCCGTTAGCGAAAGAAAACAAAACACCACTTCATGGTACTGTAATGAACTCATTATTTATTTATATTTGTGTTAAATCTACTGTATTCCAACTTCTCTATGGTTTATAAACTATTTTACTAGCCATAGAGTCATCAAAATAAGCAAACAACACAACGGAAACAGAATCTGTCAAAAACAGAACAGTCTGTAGTAATCTGTATCAAACGTATACTTCTGGAACTCAAAAAATTCTAAAATAAATTTATGGACCTGAGGAATTTGTCTAGTAATCATCTGCAAAAAGAATCAACTAAATAGCACTCTCCAGCAAAACGTTAAAGTTAATCTCGTGAGCGCTAAAGTTTCTATTTTTTTACAGCATGATCATAAAGACTTCACCAAATCTTCCCAAAGGTTCTACTTGGCACAAACACTAATTAAAACACAAAACCACCTCTAAACAGAATCTAGATGGATTATTTATTACTAAAAAGAACCAAGAATAAAGAAACAAAAATAAAATTGGTATGCCTCCCAACAAGCGCTATCGTTTAACGCCACTAGCTAGGCATGATGATTTCAATGATGCTCACATAAAAGATAAGAATTGAAACATAAAGAGAGCATCATGAAGAATATGACTAGCACATTTAAGTCTAACCCACTTCCTATGCATAGGGATTTTGTGATCAAACAGCTTATGGGAACAATAATCAACTAGCATAGGAAGGCAAAACAAGCATAACTTCAAAACTTTAAGCACATAGAGAGGAAACTTGATATTATTGCAATTCCTACAAGCATATATTCCTCCCTCATAATAATTTTCAGTAGCATCATGAATGAATTCAACAATGTAACCAGCACCTAAAGCATTCTTTTCATGATCTACTAGCATAGAAAATTTATTACTCACCACATAAGCAAAATTCCTCTCATTCGGAATAGTGGGAGTATCATAAGAGACTTGAACACAAAAAATTGTTTCCAAATTAAAAGAGTAATGTTCAGAAAAAGGGTAATCATAATCATGACAAGTTTTATAAATATAATCATCACTACTTTTTATAGCATAAGTTTCATCACAATAATCATCATAAGTAGCAACTTCGTTCTCATCATAATCGATTGAAACCTCTTCCAAGATGTAGCGACCCGACCTCAGACGGTCAAGTCTCTGTGTGTCTGTGCCATCCCTGGATCAGTATGCTGGCACACACAGTACATCAATGTATATATCAAAGTGCAATCACATGTATAAATAACGTAAAACTGATATATACCTCATAAGTCTCAGCGGAAACAAACAATCGGGTGTGGAATCCCATCAACGCCATCGGCAAGTTGAGTCTAGACCGTAACCACTGCATTACTCTTACTCGTCGGAGTAAAATATCTGCAACATGATAAGTTGCAGCTGTGTAGGTCAGTACATTGAATGTACCGGCAAGATCACAACATGAGAAAACAGATGGTAAAACTATACTATATGCAATTTGGCTTCGTGGCTCTGGGTCTGAGTTTTGTTTGCGTAAAAGCTGGTTTTTTATTTTCCCTACATCAAGTAATAACTGAAGTTTGTACTCTGGAGTTTTCTATCATGACATGGTTCCGCCAACCGATGTCTCATAGCCCAAAATCATTATAAGTTGCCCACAATTAAGTTATCAATCCGGTGTTGAGAGTTCCTAGATAGATCCAAGTCCAGATGCTCAAATTGTCCGTAACCGGGGACACGGCTAATCGATTAGGTTTTAACCCTCTGCAGAGGTTTGTACACTTTACCCGCAAGATTCGATCCCTCTCTTTACGTTCTCGCACTTCAGGGTGTTTGAGAACAAGATGATCGAAACATGGTCTTCTGAAGAGTTCCTCTGACCACTGTCCGGTGCTCATCCAATCCTACCGTAGTTCTACATCTGCTAGCACCGTCCCAGCCAGAGTCACAACTAAGGTCAACCAAGCGAGCCCATAGTGACTTGCGGTTGCAGGTAAGCTTCCGGGCATGAAGTATTCTTCCGTCTCTTTGAGTCTGGGTGAAGCTTTCCGCAAGATGTCATGGCGCTTCTCCATGCATCCCGGCCATCCACTGGTTTCTCCAGGTGCCCGTCAACCATCCTTCACCCGATGAGTGTGTATTGAATTCTTGTCTCGAGTCTTGAAGTCTTGAGGCCTTGAAGATGCAGTCCTTGCAGATTCCATCATGGAGTTGTCGTCATTGACGTAGATCCTCCATTCTCACACCACTCCCGAGCACTCATACCAACCCCGTCTACTATAGCGTAGCATTAAAATAAATAACGTCCCAGGCTTGGTAACAGGGTGATGGGTTCCTTCCTCATGCATACTACTCAACTACAAGGATTCAATATCACTACTGGAGGGTTGTTGCAAAGATGCCACTAAATGCAATAAAACATAGGTATGAAAGCATGGTCAAAGTGAACTTGCCTGGTACGTTGATGAAGATAACAACACTCTCACAAAATTTGATAGAACTATTCGTCACTCTCCAAGAAAATCTATACAAGTCAAACATAGCATTCACATAAGCAATCATTCTAGCAAGCAATACTAACACTCAAAATAACAATTAAAACAAAAAAAAACTCAATAATAAAACTCCAACAAAGGCCAAAGAAGCTTCAAATAAAACTAGAAAGAAAAACTACTAACGAAAATCTATGACTTTGCTACAAGCATCTAACATAGTTTTGCCCTAAGTAAAAAAAACTTAACAGCAATTAAAACACTAAACTAATAATTTAACAGAAAATAAAAATTAAAACAACTAAGTTAACAGAAAGTATTTTTCATAAAATTTTATTTGCAAAAAGAAACAAATAAAAAGCTTTTATAAAACTCTAACTATGACCTATAGAAGGTTTCATACAAAACTAAGGAAAATAAATTTTTTAAAATAAAAATAAATATTTCTCCTGTTGTCTAACAGAAACACAACTAATTCTGTCAAAAGTGACAAAAATAAATAATTTAAAACTAATAAAAACAATAAAGAAAAAGCTAAAACAGAACTAATAATAAAACAGTACTGTTTTGCTAAAAAACTAATTTAAATTAACCTAGAAAAAAAATACTAAATACTACTGGATAAACAAAGGTCCTAGAGACCAGGAGCAAAAAGAATCGGTCAAAAATAATATTCCTAACTCAAAATAGCTCAAATCTAGGGATTTGAGAAAATTCATACAAACACAAATTTAAACTGCTCAAATGTGAAATAAAATTGAACTAACAGAAATTTCATAAAAGTTTTGATCCAAGGCAGTTGGAATCACTCAAAAATACCTCGTAGATAATTAACTATGGATTTTACAAGATTGAAACTATTCTGTTTTAAAAACAGAACGAAAAAAAAAAGTAGGTCGGGATTTACTGTAGCAGTTCCGATGATGGGGTTCTGGTGGAGCTCCGGCGACGTCCTCCGGTGGCCCTCTGGTGTCGGGGAAGGGATGGTCGGGGGCGGCAGAGCGGGGTGGAGCGGCTGGTGGGGTCTGTTGGTGGCGGGGATGGCCGGAGGTGGCGGGACGGGGCGGCAATGGCGGCGGTGGTCCGGCGAACTCCGGCGAGGTGGCGCGGCGGCGTGGGGTGAGGAGAGGAGGGACTAGTGGGGGAAATGGGTGCGGGAGATGGCCCTTCATAGGGGGGGCAGGTCGGTTTGGAGGAGGGGGCAAGGGATTTCGCGAATCCCGCGATTCCGGCGATGCTCCGGCGGTGGCTGGAGATCTGGAGCATCTCGTCGGGAGGAAAGAGATGATTAGGTACGGATCGGGCCGGATTTGGCCCAAAAAAAAACTGTACCTTCCTTTTTTTAATAACCCGTGAAGAAGAATCATTTTAGGAAATAAAATGAAAATAAAATATAGGAGTATTATATATCAAAATGATCAGAAAAATAAGCCCAATTTAATGGGATAGTTTTAGGGGCAAATAAAATACTTTTTGAAAAATCATTTTTTAAATTCAAACAAAAATCAAAATGACTCTCAAAACTCTATGGAAAATTTATTCCAACATTTTTGGGGTGTCATGTTACTCCCTCTCAACACTTTTGTTAAAGTGTTCTTTGTCAGAATTTTTTTTGAATAAAACTCAAATGCCACTTTGAGTTAAAAACAAAATTTAAAATGACAAATTCAAAATGAAATTTTTCTTTACTTCCCACTCTCTTTCATTGAAGAAATCATGAGGATCATTGAGTGGCATGAAGTTTGAAATATTTCCAAATTCAAATATTCCCTCTCAACAAAACTTCAAAAGTTTAAAATTCCAATCAATTTCACGCAATCGATCACTCAACAATCAATCAAACAATCATATCTTTTAATTATTATAACATTTCAAAATTTAGAATTTTGGGATGTTACAAACTACACTGAAAATGAATCTCGTCCTCGAGATTCGAAGAGGCTAGCAAGAAAAGGTTAGGGTTTGGAGGTCTTCCAACAAATCCATCGATCGGAATGGTCTAGTGTGCTACCACACTTAAAAGCAGGGTTACGGTTCCGACAAAATTCATGTACTCCATCCTTTGGGTTGATGGTGTCGGTATTCTCATATTCTCTGGAATAACTCCTTCACTGAGGCTCTTCCGATAGGGTCACAAACTTTTCCTCAAACACGTGTCCTTTCATCCTGGTGAGGTTCTTCCGAAACTGGGTCTTCATATCTCGATGTGTCCTGTCGCCAATTCTAATTAATTAGCGAAATCTCATGGTGGTCAACAATTAATGGTTTCTCCTGCAGAAAAGGGTCTGGGTTGAATCTCACCGTATATCCTACGATTGGCAATGGATGCCTATACAGGGGTCCATCGTTCTACCATTCTATGGTTTAAACAAGGTTTGATATCGTCGTCTCTCTACTATGGGTAAGTCACTCAGATTTACCATTCCAAATAGCAAGAGCGAATGACCAGAGTAAGTCGGTATGGTGATCAATCCATTCCGCACCCAAATCATTACCCTGTATAAGGTTTAGCGAATATCGCATTTCTAACACTCGGGCATTCTCACAAGCATTGCAGAATTTCTCTTCTCAACGAACTTAGTTCGGATAATTCCATTGATTCTGCAAGCTGAACAAAACATCTATCGTTACTTCACCACTCTCAGGTTTTTGCGTAACCTCCTACCAAACGTATGCTGATTGAATCACCGATTCTTCCAAATTTCTTCCTTCATCAAGATTACATCTGTTCCTTTTCAAAATCCTGGGCCTGTGGTTTATGGCCCACTTCAACACTAATGCAACTTTAACTCATCCTTGGAGTAACTCTCTTGTTCCATATTACACCTCCTTTAAATCCAGTAGTACTCTGTTTCTTCATACCATCATATCAAAAGCAAAACTCCAACTTTTTTTCCTTCAAACTACAATCGATTGGAATATATATTTTCTTATCCATTAGTCTAGTCTTCTTCACATGGTACTACCACCCTTAAAATGAAATTCACAAATCCACCCATAGACCATATTTCTCATATCCTCGAAAATGGTCAAAATCTTTGTTCACGGAGTAACAACTCAAAAAAAAAAAACAATCCACGTATGAAATCATGACACATTAACTTTATTGATTTCACGAATTCATTACAATCTCTGAGCACTCATTACATAACTCAACTCATCGAACTCATGAAAATGAAGTTGTTTTCTACTACTCTTGTTTCCAATATCAAAATTCCAACTACTCAACTCCAGCTTTCATCTTGTCGGGACATTTAGTAGCATAATGTCCTGCTTCCTTGCAATGAAAACACATAACTTTCGATAAGTCTTTGGGCTCCTTGGAGATGGTGCCTGCTCCTTGAGTTCCTTGCTTCCTTTCGAGACAATGATTGGCATAATGCCCGACGTCCTTACATTCAAAGCAGGTAATATGACTCTTGTCCCTATTTGCAGAAATTGGGTTGTTCTGAGGGTGTCTTTGTTTTTCTCTTCCAGGTTTCTTCGTTCTGATCAAACCTTCTATTCCCTGTGGATCAAACTCTATTGCTTCCGTCGGGAAGTATCCCAGATACTCTTTTCTTTCCTTGGTGCAATACTGTGAAAAATGTCCTTCTTATCCACATGAATAGCAGATATTGGAGTAAAATCTGTTGAGGCCTTCTCCATCAAGGTCTTCAACACATTCCTTCATCACTGGTTCTTTCATAACTTCTCGAAGGGCTTCTTTCATTCCTTCTTCCTTCTCCTGAATAGTTTGTTGCACCATGGGGTAAATGTGACACTGTGTCGGGTAGTGGGTGGTTCCTTCACACAAGAAACAAATCACCTGACTAGTTGGGCATTCCTCAGCTGGGTGTTTCTCCTCACAATGAGGGCATCCATCCTTGTGTTCCTACTGGGTGTGTCCTATTTCTCCGCAAATCTTGCAGGCACAAGGTTTATTTCTTGGTGTATCATGGTGCTTCCGGATAACACGAGATCTTGTGAGAGTCTTCTTGAATTCTTCCCAAGTCTTTGCTCCATTCCATCCCTGTATAGCTTGATGCATTTGCCACCATGTTGCAGCACTTCCTTCAAAGTACTGAAGAGCGTACGATACTTCATTCTTCCTTGAAACCAAATTGCTCCCGAAGTGATTCTCCATGTTCTGAATCCATAGCTCTGCCTCCGGCTGGGTTTTCGGTCCAGAGAATATCAGTCCAACTTCATTCATCATCTATGGGGTCCAAAAGTTTTGGGATGAGATATGAGAGAGGTGGGGAGGGATATACACACAATACAAACAATAGTTTTTGAAGAAACGGGTTTTACTTTGTGGCTGTCGGAAAACATCAAACAAATGACAGCTCACAAATCGCCACATCTAACGTAAGTGTGTAACAGGGGTTTGGTCTTCTAAAGGTCAAATAATTCTTCTGATTCTTCAAATTCTTCTAGTCTTCGGAGTCTTCAATTGTTGCAGTTTCAACTCTTCTAATGCATGGTGAAACCCTTGTTACTTTGAAGAGGTCATCAGCTGTCCGATATCTTTCTTGGAGCGGCTTCAGTTGATCCTTCATGTGGTCAAAAGGGAAAAGGGGTATATTCTAACTATTTGAGGTGAGAGGGACTACTTGATAAAATAAAATAAAAGAAAAGTAAGAGTGTTTTTGAAAATAAGGTTTTAGAAATTTCCTGTCCTAGGGGCTTTCCGATTTCTAGGGTCACGTCCTACAGTCAACATGTGCTCTGATACCATATCTGTAGCGACCCGACCTCAGACGGTCAAGTCTACGTATTATGCATGCCATCCACTGGATCAGTATGCTTTGGCACACAGTCTGAAATGTATATATCAAAGTGCAATCACATGTATAAATAACGTAAAACCGATATATACCTCATAAGTCTCAGCGGAAAAAAACAATCGGGTGTGGAATCCCATCAACGCCATCGGCAAGTTGAGTGTAGACTGTAACCCTGTACCGTACTCTTACTCTTCGGAAGTAAAATATCTGCAACATGATAAGTTGCAGCCGTGTAGGTCAGTACATTGAATGTACCGGCAAGATCACAACATGAGAAAACAGATGGTAAAACTATACTATATGCAATTTGGCTTCGTGGCTCTGGGTCTGAGTTTTGTTTGCGTAAAAGATGGTTTTTTATTTTCCCTACATCAAGTAATAACTGAAGTCTATACTCTGGAGTTTTCTATCATGACATGGTTCCGCCAACCAATGTCTCATAGCCCAAAATCATCATAAGTTGCCCACAATTAAGTTATCAATCCGGTGTTGAGAGTTCCGAGATAGATCCAAGTCCAGATGCTCAAATTGTCCGTAACCGGGGACACGGCTAATCGATTAGGTTTAAACCCTCTGCAGAGGTTTGTACACTTTACCCGCAAGATTCGATCCCTCTCTTTATGTTCGCACTTCAGGGTGTTTGAGAACAAGATGACCAAACATGGTCTTCCGAAGAGTTCCTCGACCACCGTCCGGTGCTCATCCAATCCTACCGTAGTTCTACATCTGCTAGCACCGTCCAGCCAGAGTCACAACTAGGGTCAACCAAGCCAGAGCCAATAGTGACTTGCGGTTGCACGGGTAAGCTTCCGGCATGAAGTATTCTTCTGCTCTTTGAGTCTGGGTGAAGCTTTCCGCAAGTTGTCATTGCGCTTCTCCATGCATCCCGGCCATCCACTGGTTTCTCCAGGGTGCCCGTCAACCATCCTTCACCCAGTAGTGTGTATTGAATTCTTGTCTCGAGTCTTGAAGTCTTGAGGCCTTGAAGATGCAGTCCTTGTAGATTCCATCATGGAGTTGTCGTCATTGACGTAGATCCTCCATTCTCACACCACTCCCGAGCACTCATACCAACCCCGTCTACTATAGCGTAGCATTAAAATAAATAACGTCCAGGGCTTGGTAACAGGGTGATGGGTTCCTACCTCATGCATACTACTCAACTACAAGGATTCAATATCACTACTGGAGGGATGTTGCAAAGATGCCACTAAATGCAATAAAACATAGGTATGAAAGCATGGTCAAAGTGAACTTGCCTGGTACGTTGATGAAGATAACAACACTCTCACAAAATTTGATAGAACTATTAAATCACTCTCCGAAGAAAATCTATACAAGTCAAACATAGCATTCACATAAGCAATCATTCTAGCAAGCAATACTAACACTCAAAATAACAATTAAAAAAAAACTCAATACTAAAACTCCAACAAAGTCCAAAGAAGCTTCAAATAAAACTAGAAAGAAAAACTACTAACGAAAATCTATGACTTTGCTACAAGCATCTAGCATAGTTTTGCCTAAGTAAAAAAAAAGTTAACAGCAATTAAAACACTAAACTAATAATTTAACAGAAATAAAAATTAAAACAAATAAGTTAACAGAAAGTATTTTTTCATAAAATTTTATTTGCAAAAAGAAACAAATAAAAAGCTTTTATAAAACTCTAACTATGACCTATAGAAGGTTTCATACAAAACTAAGGAAAATAATTTTTTAAAATAAAAATAAATTTTTCTCCTGTTGTCTAACAGAAACACAACTAATTTTGTCAAAAATGACAAAAATAAATAATTTAAAACTAATAAAAACAATTAAGAAAAATCTAAAACAGAACTAATAATAAAACAGTACTGTTTTGCTAAAAACCTAATTTAAGTTAACCTAGAAATAAAATACTAAATACTAATGGATAAACAAAGGTCCTAGAGACCAGGAGCAAAAAGAATCGGTCAAAAATAATATGCCTAACTCAAAATAGCTCAAATCTAGTGATTTGAGAAAACTCATACAAACACAAATTTAAACTGCTCAAATGTGAAATAAAATTGAACTAACAGAAACTTCATAAAATTTGTGATCCAAGGCAGTTGGAATCACTCAAAAATACCTCGTACATAATTAACTATGGATTTTACAAGATTGAAACTATTCTGTTTTAAAAACAGAACGAAAAAAAAAGTAGGTCGGGATTTACTGTAGCAGTTCCGATGATGGGGTTCTGGTGGAGCTCCGGCGACGTCCTCCGGTGGCCCTCTGCCGTCGGGAAGGGATGGTCGGGCGGCAGAGCGGGCGGAGGCGGCTGGTGGGGTCTGTTGGTGGCGGGATGGCGGAGGTGGCGGGACGGGCGGCAATGGCGGCGGCGGTCCCCGAACTCCGGCGATGTGGCGCGGACGTGGGGTGAGGAGAGGAGGGACTAGTGGGGGAACTGGGTGCGGGAGATGGCCATTTATAGGGGGGGCGGGTCGGTTTGGAGGAGGTGGCAAGGGATTTCGCGAATCCCGCGATTCCGGCGATGCTCCGGCGGTGGCTGGAGATCTGGAGCATCTCGTCGGGAGGAAAGAGATGATTCGGTACGGATCGGGCTGGATTTGGCCCAAAAAAAAACAGTACCTTCCTTTTTTGAATAACCCGTGAAGAAGAATCATTTTAGGAAATAAAATGAAAATAAAATATAGGAGTATTATATATCAAAATGATCAGAAAAATAAGCCCAATTTAATGGGATAGTTTGCAGGGGCAAATAAAATACTTTTTGAAAAATCTTTTTTTAAAATTCAAACAAAAATCAAAATGACACTCAAAACTCTATGGAAAATTTATTCCAACATTTTTGGGGTGTCATGTTACTCCCTCTCAACACTTTTGTTAAAGTGTTCTTTGTCAGAAAAGTTTTTGAATAAAACTCAAATGCCACTTTGAGTTAAAAACAAAATTTAAAATGACAAATTCAAAATGAAATTTTTCTTTACTTCCCACTCTCTTTCATTGAAGAAATCATGAGGATCATTGAGTGGCATGAAGTTTGAAATATTTCCAAATTCAAATATTCCCTCTCAACAAAACTTCAAAAGTTTAAAATTCCAATCAATTTCACACAATCGATCACTCAACAATCAATCAAACAATCATACTTTCTATTATTATAACATTTCAAAATTTAGAATTTTGGGATGTTACACAAGATAGTGGAATCACTAAATAAAGTTGACACTCTTCCAAATCCACTTTCATATTCATTACAATAAGATTCAACATCCTCCAAAATAGTGGGATCACAAATTCCTAAAGTTGACACTCTTCCAAACCCACTTTCATCAATATAATCATCATAAGTATGAGGCATGCTATCATCATAACAACTTTGCATATCAAAACTTGGGATGCTAAAAATATCATCTTCACTAAACGTAGCTTCCCCAAGCTTGTGACTTTGCATATCATTAGCATCACGGATATTCAAGAAATTCATACTAATAACATTGCAATCATGCTCATCATTCACATATTGTATCCAAGCATTCTATGTAATTCTTCTTCTAGTACTTGAGCACAATTTTCCTTTCCATCATACTCACGAAAGATATTAAAAAGATGAAGCGTATGAGACAAAATCAATTCCATTTTTTTTCTAGTTTTCTTTTATAAACTAGACTAGTGCTAAAACAAGAAACAAAAATATTCGATTGCAAGATCTAAAGATATACCTTCACTTACCTAGCCTCCCCGGCAACGGCGCCAGAAAAGAGCTTGATGTCTACTACACAACCTTCTTCTTGTAGACGTTGTTGGGCCTACAAGTGCACAAGTTTGTAGGACAGTAGCAAATTTCCCTCAAGTGGATGACCTAAGGTTTATCAATCCGCGAGAGGCGTAGGAGGAAGATAGTCTCTCTCAAGCAACCCTGCAACCAAATAACAAAGAGTCTCTTGTGTCCCCAACACACCCAATACAATGGTAAATTGTATAGGTGCACTAGTTCGGCAAAGAGATGGTGATACAAGTGCAAAATAGATAGTAGATATGGGTTTTTGTAATCTGAAATATAAAAACAGCACGGTAACGAATGATAAAAGTGAGCGTAAACGGTATTGCAATGATCGGAAACAAGGCCTAGGGTTGATACTTTCACTAGTGCAAGTTCTCTCAACAATAATAACATAGATAGATCATATAGCAAGCCCCCAACATGCAACAAAGAGTCACTCCGAAGACACTAATAGCGGCGAAAAAACGTAGAGATTATGGTCGGGTACGAAACCACCACAAAGCTATTCTTTCGGATCGATCTATAAAAGAGTTCGTACTAGAATAACACCTTAAGATACAAATCAACCAAAACCCTAATGTCACCTAGATACTCCATTGTCACCTCAAGTATCCGTGGGTATGATTATATGATATGCATCACACAATCTCAGATTCATCCAACCAACATAAAAGTACTTCTAAGAGTGCCCCAAAGTTTCTATCGGAGAATCAAGAACGTGTGCCAACCCCTATGCATAGGTTCCCAATGTCACAAAACCCGCAAGTTGATCACCAAGACATACATCAAGTGTTCTCATAAAAGACTCAATCCGATAAGATAACTTCAAAGGGAAACTCAATTCATCACAAGAGAGTAGAGGGGAGAAACATCATAAGATCCAACTACAATAGCAAAGCTCGATACATCAAGATCGTGCCATAGAGGAACACGAGAGAGAACACGAGAGAGAGAGAGATCAAACACATAGCTCGGGTACATACCCTCAGCCCGAGGGTGAACTACTACCTCCCTCGTCATGGAGAGCGCGCGATGATGAAGATGGCCACGGAGATGGATCCCCCCTCCGTGAGAATGCAGGAAAGGGTGCCGATTGGTTTTGGTGGTTACGGAGGCTTGCGGCGGCGGAACTCCCGATCTATCTTCTGTTACGGAAGGTTTAGGGTGCAACGGTATATATGGGTGAAAGGAGAACGTTGGTGGAGCTACGGGGCCCCCACGAGGCAGGCGCACCTGTGGGGAGGGCGCGCCTCCCACCCTCATGAGCACCTCCCGTATCTTCTGACGCGGGGTCCAAGTCCATCAGGTGGGTTTCCTTCCAAAAATAACTTCTCCAGTTGATTTTGTTCCATTTTGACTCCGTCTGATATTCCTTTTCCTCGAAACACTGAAATAGGCATAAAACAGTAAATCTGGGCTGGGCCTCCGGTTAATAGGTTAGTCCCAAAAGTAATATAAAAGTGGATAATAAAGCCCAATATTGCCTAAAACAGTAGATAAAGTAGCATGGAGCAATCGAAAATTATAGATACGTTGCAGACGTATCAAGCACTAGCCACCACGCACATATGAGGAGGAGGCTTCCAAATGGAGTGCACAGCAGTCTTAACCACCTCAAAGGGAGCAGTATGATCAATCAGAGCCTGAATGAATGGAGCATGAGGGAACTGGTGCGTCTGAATAAAAGCGCAAAGACGCATCTCATGCCAAATGAGATGGGTTGTGTCCAGAGGCTCAGTGGGTTTGTCATGCATACGAACCATCAAGTCAATACAATAGTTGTGAGCCCTTGAGCGATCTCCCTTCTTAGGATAGAGGGTGCGAAGCACACACTAATAGAGGATGTAGTAAGGAGCACGGAAGATGGATACCTCATTGATTGGATATTCACGTTCCTCTTTAGTGAGCTGAGAGGTAGGCTTCACAAGAGGCAAGCAAGCATCAATCCCTTTGGGCTTATACTCTGGATCCATACTATGGATGTGACCTCCAACACCGGAGAGGCCCAAAATCTGAACAAACCTGTCATAGGTGATGCTCAGCGTAGTGTCATCGATCATCCATGTGAGAGTGTTGTCCGGACCAAAGAAACAGGTGGCATAGAACTAGAGAATGGCAGCTTCATTCAATCACACCTGAAGGTCATTACAGGACCAAGAGTCATATCATCAATGATCTGGACCGGATTGTTAGGAAACATGGCAGGATGATCACGCAGGAATTTGAGATCCAAGTATGTGTGAGGAGCAAGTACACGCCCATGGACGAAACTGGAATAGAGATCCTGCTGCATACGAGTACGGAAACGAGGATCCTCGGCATCAGCCACCATCTCAAATTGATTGACATCCCAACGGAACACAAGATATGGACCCGCCCCCATAGTTGTGAAGTCGTGGATGGGGCGACCCCCGCTGTCAGGGAGCTCCATGGAGATGCGACGACCATGGACAACAAGCATGGCAGCTCCACGGAACTGAGGCACCGGGGCCCTCCTAGTGCCAGGCTTGGACTGCCCAACGGAATGTCTTGGCGCAATGTCATCCTCTTCCTCCCCAACATAGTCCTCATCATCCGGATTGGAGGCCGAAGGACTTGTGGATGGTGCCCGCTTCTTCCTCTTGGTGGCTGTCTTCTTCTTATTAGGCCAAGCATGCTCATCGGAGTCGGTTGAGCCTTGCCGGCGATCGACTGAAATGGATAATGATAGGTACCGATGAGAAGGAGCCAACAAGTATGAACAGGGATAAAACAAATAAAACAATGGGATGAACTTCGATCATGACTGATAACCCACAAGTATAGGGGACCAATTGTAGCCTCTTTCAATAAGTAAGAGTGTCGAACCCAACGAGGAGCTAAAGGTAGAACAAATATTCCCTCAAATTCTATCGACCCCCGATACAACTCTACGCATGCTTGACGTTCGCTTTACCTAGAACAAGTATAAAACTAGAAGTAATTTGTAGGTGTTTTTGGATAGGCTTGCAAGAAAATAAAGAGCGCGTAAATAAAAGCTAGGGGCTGTTTAGATGAAGACACAACTAAATTAGTAAAAAGATTTTAGTTACGAGAAAGTTATTTGTCCCTAGGCAATCGATAACTAGACCGGTAATCATTATTACAATTTTATTTGAGGGAGAGGCATAAGCTAACATACGTTCTCTACTTGGATCATATGCACTTATGATTGGAACTCTAGCAAGCATCCGCAACTACTAAAGATCATTAAGGTAAAACCCAACCATAGCATTAAAGTATCAAGTCCTCTTTATCCCATACACAAACAACCTACTTACTCGGGTCTGTGCTTCTGTCACTCACGCCACCCACCATAAGCAAATCATGAACATATTGCAAACCCTACAGCGGGAATCCCTCACGCTTATGCCGACCACGGAGAGCACCATAGGACAGCACCAATAATAAAACATACAACTCAAACCAATCATGATCATCAAATAGCCATAGGACAAAACAGATCTACTCAAACATCATAGGATAGCCATACATCATTGGGAAATAATATATAGCGTTGAGCACCATGTTTAAGTAGAGATTACAGTGGGTAAGAGAGAGGTTACACCGCTGCATAGAGGGGGCAAGAGTTGGTGATGATGGCGGTGAAGTTGTTGGTGAAGATTGCGGTGATGATGATGGTCACGGCAGCGTTCCGGCGCCACCGGAAGAGAACGGGAGAGGGGGCCCCTTCGTTTTCTTCTTCCTTGACCTCCTCCTTACATGGGAGAAGGTTTTCCCCTCTGGTCCATGGCCTCCGTGGCGTGGGAGGGGCGAGACCCCTCCGAGATAGGATCTATCTCTCTGTTTCTCTCTGTTTCTGCGTTCCCTTCTGCTGCCCTTTCACCGTTTCGTATATATATGGATATCCGTGAATCCGATTGGACTGAAACCTTCATCGTGATTTTTTACCAAAAAATAGCTATCTTGCAGCCGAAGAAGGGCATCAACCGCCTTACAGGTGGCCCATGAGGGTCAGGGGCGTGCCCTAGGGGGTAGAGCGCACCCCTGCGTCGTGGCCACCTCGGGCACCGTCTCGCGTGGATTTTTCTTCCGGAATTCTCCAAATATTCCAAAAATATTCTCCGTCCGTTTTTATCCCGTTTGGATTCCGTTTGATATGGATATTCCGCAAAACCAAAAACATGCAACAGACAGGAACTGGCACTGGGCACTGGATCAATATGTTAGTCCCAAAAATAGTATTAAAAGTTGCCAAAAGTATATGAAAGTTGTAGAATATTGGCATAGAACAATAAAAAAATATAGATACGGCGGAGACGTATCAATGACCATAGAACAAGTCCAAGTGGTAGATCAAAAAAATTGGCATGCCCATGATTAAGTTGATTAGCCGAGTACATAGAGAGATTTTTAGGCTTAGGCACGAGACACCAAAACTTTAGAGAGATATAGACGCCAAGATATACATGAGAGATAATGAAGCCCTAAGGTGATTTGGTCACAACAAGAGAAGAAGAGGTAAATACACGGGGAGTCATAGAACTTGCACGCAACGATCAGTTTGGTACATAAACTTGTAAAATACATGTTTCTGGTCATCAAACTTGCGCGAGCGTGCAAATACGGTGCCTTCTACTGTAGCCGCTGTATCCCGTGAAGGTGTGGCTGAGGAGGTGGGTAATCCGCCCATTTTTTCATAAAGCACCCTTGCAGTTCATTTATTTGCACAAAACAATTTTGAAATTCATTTATTTACGCATTTCTGAAATAAAATGAAAAAATGTTGCATCAGTGTGGGTGGAATTCGACCACACAACCTGCTGCAATTCGCGTGCATATAGCTAGCCAATCGGCCCACTGACATTTTACGTCTAATGGGCACAATTAACGTGAATATAGCTAGCCAATCGGCCCACTGTCTATTTGAATTCCAAAAAAATAAAATTAGAAAATCTAGATAAAACAAAGTATAGTGCAGAATGAATGTACGTTTTCGGACAATTAACCAATTTTTTTTTTGAATTTGAATATTTTCAAAGTAAGAAATCTAGATAAAATAAACTGTACTGTAGAATGAATGTACATAAATTCTTTTGGACAAGTCATCGAATTTTTTGTTTGAATTTGAATATTTTTGAATTTGAAAATCTAGATAAAAGACAATATATGTCAGAATGATTGTACATAAATTTTTCAGACAAATCAACTTTTTTTTAGAATTTGAGTAATCCAGATAAAAGATAATATAGTTCATAATGAATGTACTAAACTTCTTTCGAACAAATCAATGGAATTTTGTTTGGGTTCAAATAATTTTAAATTGGAAAACTAGATAAAAGAAAATGTAGGCCACAATGAACGTACGTAAGTTTTCTAGACTAATCAAGTGAAATTTTGCTTGAATTCTAATAATTTAAAATTATGAAATCTAGAAAAGGAGAATATAGTGTAGATTGAATGTATGTAAATTTCTTAAGACAAATCAGCGAAAAATTAGTTTAAATCTGAATAATTTAAATTTGAAAATGTTGATAGAAAAATATCATTCTAAATGTGTACCTTTAGGCTAAAGGATATATACCTTGGTAGTCCATATAAAATAAGAAGCAGGATGAGATGGTGTGGCTAGTACCTTTTTTTTGCGGGTGGTGTGGCTAGTACGCTAGTGCTATTATAGCTAGTCACGATTCGAATTCCCTCGGACCTATTTTTTCAGTCCAGTTTATTTACAACGTACACTGTCAGTTAGGACCCAGTGGGAGACTATGTCTTAACATTACCTCTGTTGGAGGACTTTTGTACGAAGTTAAAAAAACTTGAGGGTGTTTGTGCAAAAAATATCACGTGCACGGCGCGTCAGCCACTGACAATGGGCCCTAGCACGACGGCAGGCGGTGAATACACCCGCATGCATACGGGAAATGTGACCGTATATGCACGTCCGCGCAAGTTTGTTGACTAGAAACACGTATTTTGCAAGTTTGTGCACCAAACTGACCGCCCCGTGCAAGTTCTATGACTACCAATGTATTTACCTCAGAGAAGAATGCAAGAGAGATAGCATCCATACCCCAGGAAGAAGGCTCGGGCCGCTCGGGGCCGCAGTTCTTGGTACACGCCATGAGGAACACCGGCGGTGAATCCCACAATACACCGGTCCCTCCCGAGAGATTCACACCACAACCCAAGGAATGGGTTGGATAGAACCGTAGATCAGGAGGAGGAGAATCCGTGGGCAGGAGATCAAGGCCGGAGGATGGAGGAGGAGGTCGGGGCAGTGCCGGAGCACAGCCCGGCGACGTTGAGAAGATGGGGAGAGGAACGAGGAGAGAATGGGGAAACTGCCCCCAAATCCTGAGCCCCTCCCCAGTTATGTGTGGCTGCGGGCGACGGGCCAGACATCCGGGGCCTGGCCCGGATATCCGGCGTGCGGAGGTCAGAGAGCAGAAAAGCCAGGGCCAATGGGCGGGACATCCGGGGACAAGCCCGGATATCCGGCGTGTGGAGGTGAGGGAGCAAAAAGGATCAGGGTCCGGATGTCCGGCTAGGGCCCGGAAATCCGGCCACTGGAAGTGCTTGATGGTAGTTTTGACCAGCAGAAGAATTTTCCCCAGGGCCCAGATGTCCGGCTGAGGAGCCGGATGTCCGGCCACTGGACAGAAAGACTGGGCAAGGGGGAAAATTGGGAAGGAGGCAAACACATATAATTTGATATAGACTCCGCCAAGGAGATTTTAGAGATTTATAGGGGTGAAAACCTGAGTAATCTAAGCCATACTAAGATGTAATAACAACCCAACAATATTGTGCAAAGAAAGGTCCATAGAAGCAATTTACAAGCGGTGACCGAGGTCACCATGTTTGAGCATATGGAACATAACACCTCAAAGATGACAACTTTGGGCACATAGTCACGACTCCATCATGTTAAAGCACCATAGTTCGAGAACCATGATAACTTTGAGAGTGTTTGTACTATTTATGCATTATGTACGGTGAGAATACTCATGTATTGAATGTCTCCCCTTAAATATATGCCTAGATCAAGACTAGACATTAAGTTCATACATGAATGGGTACTAGATTTCACATAATATTGTCAAGCTCCAAGATATCTGCAAGTTGCATATCTGTGCCAACATGAGCAATGTCAATATCACCCTTCTCCACATGATCTCTCACGAAGTGATACCTAATATCATTGTGCTTGGTGCGGGTATGATCTTTGGGGTTCTCAGCAATATTGATGGCACTTTCATTATCACATAGAAGAGGCACATGTCTATAGGTGATACTGTAATCCTTCAAAGTTTGCCTCATCCATAGTAATTGAGTTGCACTGGCTGGGGTTGCAATGTATTCAGCTTCGGCGGTGGAGAGGGCAACACAATTTTGTTTCTTCAAGGACCAACTTACCAAGGAGCGTCCAAGAAATTGACATGCACCGGAGGTGGACTTACGATCCACTTTGTCTTCAGCCCAATCCGCATCCGTGCACCCAATGTGATCAAACTTAGCATCCTTGGGGTACCATAGACCCAAATTTGGGGTGTGAAAAAGGTATCTAAGAATATGCTTAACCACCTTATGATGACTTTCCCTAGGGGAAACTTGAAATCTAGCACACATGCATACACTAAACATGATGTCTAGCCTAGATGCACAAAGATAAAACAATTAACCAATCATAGAGCGGTATTTAGATGAGTCGAAAGGGATACCGTTTGTGTCTTTAGTGAGTACAATTTTGGTTGGCATGGGTGTCTTACATGGACTAGCATCAGACATGCCAAACTTCTCCAGGATATCTGACACGTCTCTGTCGTATCTATAATATTTGATTGTTCCATGCGAATATTATGCAACTTTCATATACTTTTTGGCAACTTTTCATATTATTTTTGGGACTAACATATTGATCCGATTGCCCGGTGCAGGTCCACATGCATTTGCATGTTTTTGGTTTCGCAGAATATCCATATCAAACGGAGTCCAAACGGGATAAAAACGGACGGAGCTTATTTTTGGAAAATATGGAAAATTTGGAAGGAAAATCAACACGAACCAGTGCCCGAGGTGGTCACGAGGCAGGGGGGCGAGCCTGCCCCCTGGGCGCGCCTCCAGTGTCCGGTTGATGCTCTTCTTTTGCCGCAAGAAAGCTAATATTCGGAAAAAAATCACGGCGAAGGTTTCAAGCCAATCGGAGTTACGGATCTCCATATATACGCGAAACGGTCAAACAGAGCGAGCGTAACGTAGAAATGAGAGATAGATCCAATCTCGGAGGGGCTCTCGCCTCCCAAGCCATGGGAGCCAAGGAACAGAGGAAACCCTTCTCCCATCTAGGGAGGAGGTCAAGGAAGAAGAAGAAGAAGGGGCCTCTCTCCCCTTGCTTCCCGTGGCGCCGAGGCGCCACTGGGGCCATCATCATCACCGCGATCTTCACCAACACCACCGTCATCTTCACCAACATCTCCATCACCTTCCCCCTCTATCTACAGCGGTCCACTCTCCCGCAACCCACTGTACCCTCTACTTGAACATGGTGCTTTATGCTTCATATTATTTTCCAATGATGTGTTGCCATCCTATGATGTCTGAGTAGATTTTCGTTGTCCTATCGGTGATTGATGAATTGCTATGATTGGTTTGAGTTGCATGTTTTATTATTGGTGCTGTCCTATTGTGCCCTCCGTGTCGCGCAAGCGTGAGCGATTCCCTCTGTAGGGTTTGCAATATGTTTATGATTTGCTTATGGTGGGTGGTGCGAGTGACAGAAGCACAGACCTGAGTAAGTAGGTTATTTGCGTAAGGAATAAATGGGACTTGATACTTTAATGCTATGGTTGGGTTTTACCTTAATGAATCTTTAGTAGTTGCGGATGCTTGCTAGAGTTCCAATCATAAGTGCATATGATCCAAGTAGATAAAGTATGTTAGCTTATGCCTCTCCCTCAAATAGAATTGCAATAGTGATTACCGGTCTAGTAACATAGTCAATTGCTTAGGGACAATTCCACAACTCTTACCACCACTTTTCCACACTCGCCATATTTACTTTAGTTGTGTCTTTATCTAAACAGCTCCTAGCTTTTATTAACGCATTCTTTATTTTCTTTCTAACCTATCAAACAACACCTACAAAGTACTTCTAGTTACATCCTTGTTCTAGGTAAAGCGAACGTCAAGCGTGCGTAGAGTTGTATCGGTGGTCGATAGAACTTTAGGGAATATTTGTTCTACCTTTAGCTCCTCATTGGGTTCGACACTCTTACTTATCAAAAACTGTTGCGATCCCCTATACTTGTGGGTTATCAAGACCTTTTTCTGGCGCCGTTGCCGGGGAGTCATAGCGTGGGGTGAATATTCTCGTGTGTGCTTGTTTGCTTTATCACTAAGTAATTTTTATTTTGCTGTTCTTAGTTGTTTTCTATCTTTAGTTATGGGTAGGAAACGCAAAATACCAAAAAAATTAGTTGTACCTACTGAACCAATGGTTGAAGAACCACTCAAAATCTATCACACTGCTGAGGCTTATTACTTGGATCATCTTCGTTCCCTTTGTGCTCGTGCTGAAACCCCAACTACCTTAGTTGAGGGCAAATCTTTATATGAGCATGCTTGTTATGGGCGACACCGTATATCTGAAAAAGGGAAACTATTATGGGATCAAATTAAACGTTTGCAATGCTATGGTTGGACTTTATGTGAATTATACGATGTTACTTGTTGTTCTGAAAACCCTAAGAAACACCTTCCCTATCAATGCTAGATAATGGAATCGTATCTTCATATGCTATGGGTGTTTATAATTACTATGATGTTCAACAAATTGAAGAATTTGTTTCTTTCAAGGGTGCTTATGAAATTGCTTCTTTGATTGAAAAGTATGATGCTACTTTCCACAAATCTGAAATTTTTTCCATACTTGAATATTTCTATGTTAATTATGATTCTAATGCCTATGTTAAACTATATATTGAGGCCTACCCCGCTGTCCAAGAAGAGACTAATATTTGCAGGAATCTATGGAAGAAGAAATTGATGAAACTGTGAGCTCATTGGATGAAAAAGATGAGGAGGAGAGCGAAGAACAAAAGGAGGAAGAGCGGATTGATCACCCGTGCCCACCTTCTAATGAGAGTAACTCTTCAACTCATACATTGTTTAATTCCCCTTTGTGCTTATCGAAGGATGATTGCTATGATGACTATTATGATCCCATTAATTCTCTTGAAATATCCCTTTTGATGATGCTTGCTATGCTTATGGCCAAGATGCCAATATGAATTATGCTTATGGAGATGAACTTGCTATAGTTCCTTATGTTAAACATGAAATTGTTGCTATTGCATCCACGCATGATAGTCCTATTATCTTTTTGAATTCTCCCGAATATACTATATCGGAGAAGTTTGCACTTTTTAAGGATTATATTGATGGGTTGCCTTTTACCGTTGAACATGATGATTTTGATATATATAATATGCATGTGCTTGCTGCTCCTACTTGCAATTATTATGAGAGAGGAACTATATCTCCACCTCTCTATGTTTCCAATACAATAAAATTGCAAGAAACTGTTTATACTATGCATTGGCCTTTACTATGTGTGCATGAATTGTTCTTTTATGACATGTCGATGCATAGGAAGAGAGTTAGACTTCTTCATTACATGATATATGTTGCTTTGTGCTCACTAGTAAATTACAAATCATTGCTAATTAAAATTGGCTTTGATATACCTTGGGATCTGGGTGGGTTCATTACTTGAGCACTATATGCCTAGCTTAACAGCTTTAAAGAAAGCGCTGCCAGGGAGACAACCCGGAAGTTTTAGAGAGTCATTTATTTCTGTTGAGTGCTTTCATATAGTTTAAAACGACAAAAATAAAGAGGAGAACCCAAAAATTTTCAAAAAGGAAAGCGAAAGTGAGAAAGACAAGCATTGTTGAAGTGGGAGAGCTCGTTGAACTTTGTTCATGCTCACGGAAACTTTATGAATCTTGATTACAGAAACTTTTCAACAAAAATAATTATCCCCTTGTACAATTCGATTGTATTATAAAAATAATGTGCCAAGGTTTGCCTTTAGGATGTTTACAACGCTTGTTGGTTTGTACGGTGCAAGACAGAAACTTTGGCTGTAGTGCGCGAATATTAGTTTTTTACTGGAACGTCAAATGGTTCTGATTCTTTTTGCACTGTCTTGATATATAACTTGTTTATTTTTCCTAATTTTGGTAGATTTTTCAAGTATCAGAAGTATGGTGAATGTTCAGATTGCTACAGACTGTTCAGTTTTGGACAGATTCTGTTTTTGATGCATAGTTTGCTTGTTTTGATGAACCAATCAATTTATATTAGTCGATTAAGCCATGGAAAAGTTATATTAAAGTAGCACAATGCAAGAAAAAATATGACTTGGTTTGCAACAGTACTTAGAGTAGTGATTTGCCTTATTATACTAACGGAACTTACCGAGTTTTCTGTTGAAGTTTTGTGTGGATGAAGTGTTCGATGATCGAGAAGGTCTCGATGTGAGAAGAAGGAAGAGAGGCAAGAGCTCAAGCTTGGGGATGCCCGAGGCACCCCAAGTAAATATTCAAGGAGACTCGAGCGTCTAAGCTTGGGGATGCTGGGAAGGCATCCCCTCTTTCTTCAACAAATATCGGTATGTTTTCGGATTCGTTTCGTTCATGCGATATGTGCAAGTCTTGGAGCGTCTTTTGCATTTAGGTTTTTATTTTTCTTTTATGCACCACGCTGGTATGAGATAGTCCTTGGTTGATTTATAGAATGCTCATTGCACTTCACTTAAATCTTTTGAGTATGGCTTTATAGAATGCTTCATGTGCTTCACTTATATCATTTGAAGTTTGGATTGCCTGTTTCTCTTTACATAGACAACCGCCATTTGTAGAATGCTCTTTTGCTTCACTTATATTTGTTAGAGAGTGGGCATATATTTTGTAGAAAGAATTAAACTCTCGTGCTTCACTTATATATATTTAGAGAGATGACAGGAATTGGTCAATCACATGGTTAGTCATAAAATCCTACATAAAATTGTAGATCGCTGAATATGATATGTTTGGTTCCTTGCAATAGTTTTGTGATATAAAGATGGTGATATTAGAGTCATGCTAGTGGGTAGTTGTGGATTGTAGAGATACTTATGTTGGAGTTTGTGATTCCCGTAGCATGCACGTATGGTGAACCGTTATGTAACGAAGTCGGAGCATGAGGTATTTATTGAATGTCTTCCTTATGAGTGGCGGTCGGGGACGAGCGATGGTCTTTTCCTACCAATCTATCCCCCTAGGAGCATGCGTAGTAGTACTTTGCTTCGAGGCTAATAAAATTTTGCAATAAGTATGTGAGTTCTTTATGACTAATGTTGAGTCCATGGATTATACGCACTCTCACCCTTCCATCATTGCTAGCCTCTTTGGTACCATGCATTTCCCTTTCTCACCTCGAGAGTTGGTGCAAACTTTGCCGGTGCATCCAAACCCCGTGATACGATACGCTCTATCACACATAAGCCTCATTATATCTTCCTCAAAACAGCCACCATACCTACCTATCATGGCATTTCCATAGCCATTCCGAGATATATTGCCATGCAACTTTCATCATCATCATATACATGACTTGAGCATTTATTGTCATATTGCTTTGCATGATCGTAAGATAGCTAGCATGATGTTTCCATGGCTTGTCTGTTTTTTGATGTCATTGCTACGCTAGATCATTGCACATCCCGGTACACCGCCGGAGGCATTAATATAGAGTCATATCTTTGTTATAGTTTCGAGTTGTAAGTAAATAGAAGTGTGATGATCATCATTAATAGAGCATTGTCCCAAAAAAAAGAAAAGAAAAAAAAGGAAAGGCCAAAGAAGCATAAATAAAAAATGGGGCCAAAGAAGCCCGCAAAATATATAAAAAGGGACAATGCTACTATCCTCTTTTTCAACACTTGTGCTTCAAAGTAGCACCATGTTCTTCATATAGAGAGTCTCTTATGTTGTCACTTTCATATACTAGTGGGAATTTTTCATTATAGAACTTGGCTTGTATATTCCAACAATGGGCTTCCTCAAAATGCCCTAGGTCTTCGTGAGCAAGCAAGTTGGATGCACACCCACCTAGTTTCTTTTGTTCAGCTTTCATACACTTATAGCTCTAGTGCATCCGTTGCATGGCAATCCCTACTCCTCGCATTGACATCAATTGATGGGCATCTCCATAGCCCGTCGATTAGCCTCGTCGATGTGAGACTTTCTCCTTTTTTGTCTTATCCACATAACCCCCATCATCATATTCTATTCCACCCATAGTGCTCTGTCCATGGCTCGCGCTCATGTATTGCGTGAGGGTTGAAAAAGCTGAAGCGCGTTACAAAGTATGAACCAATTGCTTGGCTTGTCATCGGGGTTGTGCATGATGTGAATATTTTGTGTGGTGAAGATGGAGCATAGCCAGACTATATGATTTTGTAGGGATAACTCTCTTTGGCCTTGTTATTTTGAAAAGACATGATTGCTTTATTAGTAGGTTTGAAGTATTATTGTTTTTGTGTCAAATGATAGATTATTGCTTTGAATCACTCGTGTCTTAATATTCATGCCATGATTAGACATATGATCAAGATTATGCTCGGTAGCATTCCACATCAATTTTTTTTATCATTTACCTACTCGAGGACGAGCAGGAATTAAGCTTGGGGATGCTGATACGTCTCCGTCGTATCTATAACTTTTGATTGTTCCATGCCAATATTATGCAACTTTCATATACTTTTTGGCAACTTTTTATATTATTTTTGGGACTAACATATTGATCCGATTGCCAGTGCGATCCCCATGCATTGCATGTTTTTGGTTTCGCAGAATATCCATATCAAACGGAGTCCAAAGCGGGATAAAAGCAGACGGAGATTATTTTTGGAAAATATGGAAAATTTGGAAGGAAAATCAACGAACCCGATTGCGAGGTGGTCACGAGGCATTGGGGCGCGCCCCTACCCTTGTGAGCCCACCGTAAGGTGGTTGATGCTCTTCTTTTGCCGCAAGAAAGATAATATTCGGAAAAAAATCACGGCGAAGGTTTCAGGCCAATCGGAGTTACGAATCTCTATATATACGCGAAACGGTGAAACAGAGCCAGAACAGAACGCAGAAACAGAGAGATAGATCCAATCTCGGAGGGGCTCTCGCCCCTCCGAAGCCATGGGAGCCAAGGAACAGAGGGGAAACCCTTCTCCCATCTAGGGGGGAGTTCAAGGAAGAAGAAGAAGAAGAAGGGGGCCTCTCTCCCCTTGCTTCCGGTGGCGCCGGAGCGCTGCCGGGGGCCATCATCATCACCGCGATCTTCACCAACACCACCGTCATCTTCACCAACATCTCCATCACCTTCCCCCCTCTATCTACAGTGGTCCACCCGCTCGCAACCCGCTGTATCCTCTACTTGAACATGGTGCTTTATGCTTCATATTATTTTCCAATGTGTTGCCATCCTATGATGTCTGAGTAGATTTTCGTTGTCCTATCAGTGATTGATGAATTGCTACGATTGGTTTGAGTTGCATGTTTTATTATTGGTGCTGTCCTATTGTGCTCCCCGTGTCGCACAAGCGTGAGGGATTCCCGCTGTAGGGTTTGCAATATGTTTATGATTTGCTAATGCTTGGTGGCGTGAGTGACAGAAGGACAGACCCGAGTAAGTAGGTTATTTGCGTATGGGATAAAGGGGACTTGATACTTTAATGCTATGGTTGGGTTTTACCTTAGTGAATCTTTAGTAGTTGCGGATGCTTGCTAGCGTTCCAACCATAAGTGCATATGATCCAAGTAGAGAAAGTATGTTAGCTTATGCCTCTCCCTCAAATAGAATTGCAATAATGATTACCGGTCTAGTAACATAGTCAATTGCTTAGGGACAATTCCACAACTCCTACCACCACTTCTCCACACTCGCCATATTTACTTTAGTTGTGTCTTTATCTAAACAGCTCCTAGCTTTTATTTACGCGTTCTTTATTTTCTTGCTAACCTATCCAACAACACCTACAAAGTACTTCTAGTTTCATCCTTGTTCTATAGGTAAAGCGAACGTCAAGCGTGCACATAGTTGTATCGGTGGTCGATAGAACTTTAGGGAATATTTGTTCTACCTTTAGCTCCTCGTTGGTTTCGACACTCTTAATTATCGAAAACTGTTGCGATCCCCTATACTTGTGGGTTATCAATATCCTTGAGGTATTTTGCTTGAGACAAGAAAATTCCTTCTTAAAATTGTTGGATTTGAAATGAAATCTGAGGAAGAACTTCAAATCCGCATTGAGTGACATTTCAAAATTCTTGGTCATGGAAGCCGCAAACTTCTTACACAAATGAATGTTAGGAGAACCAAAAATGATATCATCTACATGGATTTTGCATAAGATCAAATCACCCTTGTCCCTCTTAGTAAAAAGAGTGGGATCGATCACCCCTCTCACAAAGCCATCATCGAGTAAAAACTTCTTAAGATGATCATACCAAGCACGAGGTGCTTGTTTGAGGCCATACAAAGCCTTATGAAGTTGATCTTGATCAACGAACCCAGGTGGTTGTCATACATATACTTCTTCTTGTAGAGGACCGTTAAGGAAAGCACTCTTCACATCCATTTGATGTAGTGTAAATCCATTGAAGGCAGCATAAGCAAGTAAGATGCGAACGGATTCAAGACGGGCAACGGGGGCAAAGATCTCACCAAAGTCCAAACCTTCAACTTGTGAGTACCCTTGTGCCACTAACCTTGCCTTGTTACGGATGATTACACCATTCTCATCTTGCTTGTTCTTGAAAATCCATTTTGTTCCAACGACGTTGTGCTCAGTAGTTGGCCTCTTGACTAATGACCACACTTGGTTGCGTTGAAAACTGTTCAACTCTTCTTGCATAGCAACAAGCTAATCGTTGTCCATCAATGCATCTTGAACCTTGAGAGGCTCAACACTAGATACAAACGAGAAGTGAGCACAAAAGTTTGTCAAATGTTTACGAGTGACTCTACCTTCCGATATGCCAGTGAGAATTTTGTCAATATCAACACGACCGGCCACTCGAGGCATGATCGAGGTAAGAGTTTCATGAGGTTCAACTTCATGTCCATCATCCACGTCCTCCACATATGGATCATTAATGTGTGGTGGAAGATCTTCTTCTTCATCTTGCATTTGTTGAGGTTCATCGTCAATGATTGCACTTTCTTGTTCTTGCCCTTGAGGATGATCTTGTTCTTGATGATTATCATGAAAAGCAACTTGATCATCATCTTGTACTTGGTCCACGGGCATTGTTTGAGCAACAGGAGCTTGTGTTGGTATGGGTGTTGAAGTAGTTTGATGATGCGTGAAGCTTCCGTCTTCTTCTTCATCATCAGGTTCTTGTTCCATTGGAAGAAGTGCACCAACACCCATGGTCAAGATATCTTGAGAACAATCTTCTTTACCTACATCACTTAGATCAACTTGCTCACCATGGGAGCCATTAAATTCATCAAACACCACGTCACAAGTTTCTACAACACGTCCATTGGATTTGTTGTAGATTCTATAGGCGTGAGAGTTTGATCCATAGCCAACAAATATGCCCTCAATGGTTTTGGATTGAATTTTTCCTAAGCGTTCTCTTTCATTGAGGATGAAACGTTTGCACCCAAATACACGAAAGTACTTGACATTCGGTTTGTTCCCAGTTAGGAGCTCATATGGAGTCTTTTCCAATATAGTGTGGAGGAAGAGCCGGTTTGATGCATGGCATGCGGTGTTGACAGCCTCGGCCCAAAAACTATGTGGCGACTTGTATTCATCAAACATGGACCTTGCCATCTCCACAAGTGTGCGGTTGTTCCTTTCTGCTACACCATTTTGTTGGGCAGTGTATGGAGCTGAATATTGATGTTCAATCCCTTCATCACTAAGAAGTTCTTCCAAGGTGTAGTTCTTGAACTCAGAGCCATTATCACTTCTTATTGCCAAGATTTCTTTGTCAAACTTGCGTTGTGCTTGCTTGGCAAAATCAATGAAGGTGATCTTCGTCTTGTCCTTGGACTTGAGCAAGAAGACCCATGTATATCTTGAGTAATCATCAACAATGACAAGCCCATACTTTTTCCCACCAAGACTATCCCATGAAGGAGGCCCAAAAAGATCCACATGAAGGAGCTCCAAAGGCCTTGAAGCAGACACAATATTCTTGGGTGGGTGCTTTGATTGATGTTGCTTCCCGGCTATGCATGCACTACACACACGATCTTTCTCAAAAGAGACATTGGTTAGTCCAAGGATGTGATTCCCCTTTAAGAGATCTTGAAGATTTCTCATGCCGACATGGGCTAGCAGGCGATGCCATAGCCACCCCTTGTCGGCCTTGGCCATTAGACAAGTTGTATGGAATGTGCTCTCTTTCGAGAAATCAATCGTGTAAAGGTTGCCATCCAACTCTCCAACAAAGGCCACTTCGAGAGTATCTCTCTTAAAGACTTTCACATCCGTTAGTCCAAAGAGTGTATCATAACCAACAGAAGCCAATTGGCGAACAGAAAGCAAATGATATTTCAGGGATTGGACAAGCATGACATTTGCAAGAGACATGTCATTTGTGATAGCCACCTTGCCCAACACGAGTGCCTGTCCTTTTGATCCTCTACCAAACATAATGCTCATAAATGGTTAAATAGCTTCCATGAAATCATAGAGCAATTTGCTATCTCCGGTCATATGATTGGTACATCCCATCAATCACCCATTTTACTCCACCGGAGAAGGCAACCTACACACAATTATGACTTGGTTAGAGGCACCCATTTTGCAATGGGACCTCTCAAGTTAGTCACAAGGGTCTTAGGGACCAAATAGCATAAAACCGAAATGCATTTCGAGGACCAACAAACTTTGCATAAACCTCTCCATCCTTAGTCCTACGAAGTACATAGGATGGAGCCATGAACTCTTTTGGTTTGTTGAGAGTGGGAATGCCCCTTGTGGCCTTCCCACTAACAACCTTACCTTTCTCTTTGTGCCCTTCTCGTACAAAAGTTTCTTTTAGAGGGGTGGTGCACTTTTGAGAGGACGTCTTCTTCTTGCTTGTGCTTGGGTCAAACCCGAGTCCCTCTTTGGCAAACACCTCATTGTGTTGGCTCGATACCTCATTAAGGTTCTTTTGCCCTTAAGCACATGTCATGAGCCCTTTCTCGATTTGAGCCTTGAGAAAGCGATTCTCCTCAAGAATAGATGCTAGATCACTACTAGAGTTAGTAGTACAAGCATCAACATTGATAATAGGAGAAGAGTAAACCTTGGCTAGAGTTTCAAGATAAGCTTGAGTGTCTCGAAACTCTTTGTAAGAAGGGTGAGCTCTTCTTCCTTAGTCTTGAGGGACACGGATAGGAGCTCACAATCCTTAGAGAGAGAAGCATTAGACTTCACAAGCTTACTTTTATCATTCATCAACTCTTCGCAAGAGTCAATAGCCTTTTTCAAGGAGGCCAGATCTTAAGTATGAACATCAATGTTTGCACCAATTTTCAAGCATAGTTCATCATTTCGTGCTTCCTCACATTGGACTTTCCGCTCAAGGTTTTCGTATTTTCCTTTTCCTCGGTGATGAGGGTTTGAAGTTCCTTAATGGTGATGGTGTGCTTACTCACCATCTCCATAAGCATATCTGAAACATAGTGAGATTCTTTCCTTTGAGGGAGCACATGAACTTATTTAGTTTAGCAAGCATAGGATCATCTATGTCATCATCCTCATAACTATCCTCCGCATCAAGATACTCATCACTAGAAGTAGGAGGAGTGAAAAGAGGAGGGTTTGATCGTGGGGTTACCTTGACCTTGTCAGGAGAGCTTTGGTCATCTCCATCTTCTACTACGTCCTGTGCCATAAGGCACTTGTGAGCGTTGCCCTTGTAGTCCTTCATGTAGTTGTAGGTGATAACATCACCAATCTTGTTGACTAGCCTCAACGTGTTTTGAGAATCTTGAGCAACACCGGCAACACTACTAACATCATCCGGATCGGATTCTTCTTGAGCAATCATTGCTTTCCCATCTCTCTTCTTGAGCTTGGAGTTCAAGGGATTTGGCAACTTCTCCTTAGGAAAGGTCTTGGGAAACCTTGGTTTATCTTCTCTCTTCTCATAAAGGCACTCGTTGGAGAAGTGGTTGGTTTCTTCACAATTGTAGCATTTTCTCACTTTCTTCTTCTAGAATCTTCCTTTGAATTTTCCCGCGTTAAACTTCTTGACAAAGAGAGCCATGTATTCATATGAAGGGCCCTCATCAGATTCAATCTCATCACCTTCTTCATCATCATCATCATCATCATCATCTTCTACTTCTTCACTTTGCTGGTCTTCACATACATGCTTGGCCTTCAATGCAAGATTGATCTTTGATGTTGGGGTACCACTACTAGAAAAACCACTACTAATGGCGCACCTAATTTGGCTATTAATGGCGCATCTGTGGTGTGCCATTAACAGCACGCCATTAGTAATTTTTACTAATGGCGCACCATCTGGTGCGCCATTAGTATCTGAGTATACTAATGGCGCACCACCTGGTGCGCCATTAGTATATCTTGAGGTGCGCCATTAGTATGCCTCCCAGGGCATGTATACCAGGTGCTTTGGCATACTAATGGCGCACCACCTCTGGATGCGCCATTAGTAATCATGACATACTAATGGCGCACTACCCAATGATGCGCCATTAGTATGCATTGTCATATTAATGGCGCCTTTGTCATGTGATGCGCCATTAGTATGAATATTAGGTTTTTTATTTTTTATTTTCTGTTTTTTGCACAGGTTACAAAATGTATAATTTGACAAAATATAGACAGCACACATCAACAATAGATTCATCAGATACAATAGAAGATTAGTCTTTGAATACAATTCATCATATTAGTCTCCGAATACAATTCATCATATTAGTCTCCAAATTGAAAAGACCGAACAAAGATAGAACATTATATTACAAGTCTCGAGACCGCGAGTAGCGAGTTTGTCTTCACATTACAAGTCGATATCGATCATCTAAACTACCATCACATAGAAGAGAGCTGCGGTCATCACGATGAGCATCATCACGATGAAACTCGTCTTCATCCGGTTCCTCCAACGCTCCCTCCCTCTCCCGCTAGATAGCGGGCGTATCTAGATTCGGCCTCGGCCCTAGTGGTGTACCCTTTGTAACTGTTATTACCGCTGAATCGGTGAACCTGTCTCCGACACTCCTCCCGATCATCATAGACTCCGGGAACCTTACCCTTGTACCACGACATACGTCGGCATCGCTATGCACTAGCCAAACGTAAACGTTAGTACCAATTCACGTACAATACATAAGCAATATATAAGTATGCAATGAGCGATCGGAAGAGAAAAGCAAGACATTAATAGCATCGGTTACATCTAAGTTGAACGACTCTCGAAACCAAAGAGACATACTACAAGTTCATTAAAGTTTAATTACAACATGAGCCAATCGATGTTTCAGAACTAGACAACTCGACTCAAGGGACGGAGCGTGGATGAAGCCGCCGTCTATCGTGGGAGTCATGAAAGAACGGGCGTTGTCATCCTGCATTTGTAGCATTGTGTCGATGTCACCGTTGGACGGTTGATTTCTGAGGTAGAACTGCCCCGAGGTACGAAGCGACATCTTGATGGATGATTTCCGCAAACTCCATTTGGATGCAAAAGATTTCTTGTCGGAGGTCCGCGTCGTGGATTGCCTTCTCGCTCGCGGCACAATCTTGGATTTTACTCGGTAGCAGAAGTTGATGATGGTCCCGTACGATCGTCCGCATGTGATGGATGGCGTAGTAGGCACCCTTCTGACCGCCAGGCGGCTGCTTGACGCAGCAGAACGTCGTATTGTGGGAGAACACGTGCTTGCCGTACTTACGAATAGGCCTGGTGAAGGTGCCTCCAGATTTGGCGTAGCCGGGGAGAACATCATCAAGAACCTTCTTGACATTTGTGTAGTCTACGTTCGACTGACGGTCCGGGTCGAAATACGTGGCCATGGAATATTTGGGGCTTAGGAGGATGAGCGTCCAACTTGTGTCACTGCAGAAAACATGGAATGTTAAAAGAAAAACGATCGAAATGTAAGAATTCATATGTTACGGGCCGGTTGAGGGGAGGACTTACTCGGGAAAGTAAGGCACGAGGAAGTTATCCTTATCTTGGTTTGCCAGAATGACGCCTTCGAGGTAAGAACTTCGCGACTTGCCGGGTCCCCAGCGCTGCCCAAGATCTTGGCACGCATGTAGAAGGGGTCAACTATCACGATGTCCGGTCTTGTCGCGAATGATCCGCATCTCCATACTCAGCGAAAATAGCCGAACGAAGGTGTAGTGCAGCAGATGAAGGTTCAACATAGCGTGGATGTCATCAAAGCGCAGGACGATCGTCGCCCGATGGAGTTATCCACAAAGCCCTTGCCCTCTGGCACCTTGGCCGCGAAACCGGGTATGCCACATCCTTCTCCACGAGACGCAGCTTCTCCAAAGAAAGAACAACATCATGCAGACTCCGCATAGCACCGGTTGCAGCATTGAGCATATTTGTCGGTAGCATCGCCCTACCCGCCACATGCACCCTCCTCGAGATATCCTGCGGTGAAGGTGGCCCGTCCCGAGCACGGATCGTACTTTCGGTGCCGGCTGGCTCGCACCCTTCTTAGTCTTTCTTTTGCGTGCCTTCTTCTTCTCCTGTAATGGGACCCAGTTTTGCTCACAGACCGCCTTCTTGAGTGTGTTGGGGCTGATAATATTTCGCACCTCGCCTATCTGAGGCTCGGTGAAGTCGGCAGCCGGAGGCGTCTCCGAGAGCTGAACGCCAGACGGCGCTGTTGCAACTTGGCTTCTCCAGCAGTACGAGCTAGATCGCACACGCCTTTTGTTGGGTTTGGTTCTTGAGAAGGAGGCCCCATGAAGTCGCCATCGCACCCATGCTCGGCAAAATCGATCGACGTTGCCAAATGTATCATAGTCGTCGTCGTTCTAATCCTGTGCCATATGCATGTTTGGATCCAGTGGCATAGGCATGTCCGCACCGTTCTGGCGGTCTTGCCATGGGGCCGACTTGGCGCCCGCACGACCGGCGATGTTGTCTTTGGGGTGGTGTCCCCGCCCCAAACGAATCTGGCTCTTCGCCAAAGCAGGGCCAGCTCAGGCAGGCGCCGAGGGTCATCACGTCATCATCGTCGGCCCGACGGGTCGATTCGGAGGTAACAAGTCGTCGCAGCCTGGCAGCACCGAACCAGTTGAACCCTAAACAAGTTGGGTGGCATCCGGGTACCGTGGAACAAGGGTTGCCCGGTTGAACGATTTTGCCCTTGGCGACATCGACCAACTCGTTGTTCACGAAGTGGAGGAGAGTGCACGGAACGTCGGCGGCGCCCTGCAAAAACATGTAGGGCGTCAGGGATGCCCAGTCAAAGGCAAGGAGATGAAGGCCGAGAGAGGCTTAATTAGTTACCGTGATGATGGCGTCGAGCTCGGCTAATGTAGAGGCACCGCCAACGGCGGGCTTGCAGTTGACGGAGGGGCCGCTTGCTGCAGAGGTGCCTGCCGGGCGTACACCGGGTGCATTAAGCTCCCGTGCGGCGCCGGAGACACTAATGCCGCCCGCCGGAGGCACCAATGGCCCCGCCATCGCATTATGCGAAGTTGCTGGCCGTGAAGCTAGGAATCGGGCGGCCCCTGGCCGCCCGCAATCCACGCACTCAACCCCGAGATCAAGGTAGGCACAAAGGCGGTGATCGTCGCTCCGAGTCGTTGTTCCACTTGCTCTTGGACAATCTACGGAATCCGCGCCACCTGTGCCGTGTGTTCTTGAACCTCTCGCTACCGCTTTCGGAGCTGGTCTTTTTCTCCTTCCGCACACCAAATGTATAGTATGACCCCATTTTGTCGACAAGCCTTTGCCGCCACACGACCAGTCGGGCGTTGGCTTACCGAGATTATCCTTGTTCTTCATTACATTCAACCCCTATTTAGAGTGGTGTCCCAAGGGTTGCTCTGAGTCGACCCCGCCATCGCTTTTCAATGCCTCGGAAGGAATGTGAACCATTTAGAAATTCGGCTTCATTAATTAGAATGCAACCATATGGAGCTAATTACGGGGTGTATTCCTTACGGAACAATTTGAAGCTGCCTGGTCTTCGGATCCGTGGTAAGCTCCTTTGTTTTCGGTCCTTCTTGTACCGGCCCCGACAAAGTTCCTGGTCTGCTTGTCACCGTATGAATCAAGAGGGCGGTAGGCCTTGCTCGGCACGCCTCCGCCTCCTCCTTGTCCCATATAGGCTCCGCCACTCTGTAACCGGGACTGAGTGTGTGTTCCCCCTATGTTCAGCTCCCGCATTTGTTTCCCCACTCACTTGATTGGGAGCTTGCGGTGCTCGAGCAATTGATCTTGAAGTCGTTGTAGTCATCTTCGTGATCGAAGGATTTTTTTCCTTGATCTTCTGATAACTCTCACCTTTCTCGATCATTCTCTTCACATTGCTTTTCCAAGTAGACAGGGCCTTGCTCATCTTCGTGAGGGCAGCATTGTTCACTTTATTCCCTTTGAGGCTTGTGTTTTCAAATTCAGCGGGGAACTTGTATCGTTCGTGCAGCTTCGTGAAGAGGAGGTTGCGCAAATTCCCTCGGTCAGGATGCCTCATGTTCTCGGTGTTGATCGAGACGGTGCTCCGGAGAATGCACCCGAGCTGAAGCGAAACCCGTTGACTATTCGCTCGGGCGCCGTTGGATTCCCGTTGGAGTCCACTTCAGTAACTTCCTCCTTGAGGGTGCGGAGCACGATCGGGCGCCGTCCTTCCGTTGCCTCTTCGGTTGGCTGCCATCCGTGCGTGCGCCGCCATCATCGATGGTGGCATCCTCGGCGGCACCATCGGTGGTGGCATCGGTGGGGTCATCCTCGGCGGTACCATCATCGGTGGTCTCGGGATCGGTGGGGAAGGTGGCGGCCTCATACAAGTGAGGTTGTTCCTCCATCTCCGGGACAGCTCCTGCATGCCTTGCCGCCTCAACCCCGGCCTCATCGTTGTGGGCCATGTTTCTCTCTAAATAGAAACAAAGTTTGGTCAAAAGTTGGTTATTGTCAAGGAACAAGATCATGGTCTCATCATTTAGGGTTTGTCGACACCGAGGCATCCTAAAATCTAAGCTTTTATCATTGAGGGTTTTTCGACGCCGAGGCACCCTAAAAGCCTAAGCTTTCATCATTTCGGTTTTTATCGACACCGAGGCACCCTAAAAGCCATGCATTAGTCACAAGTACGCCAGGGCAGTTGATCCTACTTAATTAACTACTAAGATACCCCGGCCCATGCATTAGTCACAAGTACCCCATATGTCCTATTTTTAGCAAAGTCATGCTAAAATTCACGGAAAATTTCAGCATGACCTTTGCTGAAAATATGACATATGGAGTACCCGAATTTGCCGGAACAGAAGTTAATCGACATTCCGGCAAACTCAAGGGCCTCTTCGGGTACCTGCAAAATCATTATCCCAGGTGGACATGGATGCAATGTCACATGTCACATGGATCCCACACCCACAGGAGCTGGTGAAGCTTCATGGCAGAATATCATATACAAGCACGAATTTTGTTCACATTTATATAGCAACAAATATTTATACACTCATATAGCAGCACTAAGTATATTGCACTTAGAAGAAGACTTGCTTTTACATCCCACCCAACTTAACAATCTAGTAGAGTTGTTAGTAAGATCCTAGCTCTCTCTTTTCTTAGAAATAATAAATTGCCAAGCAGGAATGAAAGGATTATTTGATTGAAGAAACCACCATGGCAGCAAATAACTGAACCTTCACTCTGTTTTAACTGAAAATATATTTGAAAAAAAAAACTTTTACACGTGTGAAAATCTTCTCTACAAATATGAGAAAATAGATATAACTTGGGTCGCCATGTATCTCTCGCCATTGATCATCAAAACTAAATCAATATAAGAAAATATGGTGAAAACTAAATCAGACAAGATATTTGAAAACATGAATTAGTCTGCCATTATCCTAAAAATGGCAGTCAAGATATGCATGGACGCTCATTTTCAAAGATTGTAGCCGATGCTTTCTTGTCTACTTAATGACAACATTAACAGTTCAGGGCTCAAGAATTAAATTGTCGGCTTTCTTTAGGCATTAGCAACGACCAAACCAGCAATTGGCGAGATAAGGCGACGCATATATTTGTTAAATCCTAATCCGGATATCACTCTCGGAATCTAACAGAGCTACTGCAGTTTCAAGATGCAGGCAATCCAAAGTGAAGTGACACTTGGCAACTCATTGTTTTCTTTCAGTTGGCCCTCACAAGGCTGAAGCTCGTCTGAGCCACAACCGCAAATCTTTTCTCAACTAAACCGGCAAACAGAGGACGAAGCACTTCAGAGAATCAGATCTACCAATGTATAAATTGGTGAATTCATAAAGTTTCCTGGTATCATCATCAAGTAACTCATAACTAGATTATCGAGTCCTAGCCGACGATGGCAATTAAATGAATACGATCGGAAAAGAACCATGCACACAACTTCGCACTATTTAACATTTCATAGGGAGATGGCAGGTGACCAGTAAATACTTGAAAAGCACGATCGAAAAGAACCATGCACACAACTTCAGATTATTTAACATTTCATAGGGAGATGGCTGGCAACCTGTAAAAACTTAAAAAGCACGATCGAGAAAAAACCATGCACACAACTTCAGATTATTTAACATTTCATAGGGAGATGGCTGGCGATCAGTAAATACTTGAAAAGCATCAGTCTCAAGATGGAAATCTGTCATTGAGAGAACATTTTGTTACAGGTTTTATAGTAGGTGAATACATGGTGTATGAGTGGAGGACATACTATCGTAAGACAGCAAGAAAACCAACCTGACTGTTCTAAGTTGGTAAATCTATTGTTGGACTACAAGGCCTGTAAAGATGTTAGGTGTTTGCAAGTGCAAAGTCTAATCTTGAAAAAATATTCATCTAGAAGTCTTTAGCACCTGCATTTAACCGAGAATGTCCAAGTATCATTTGTTTAACAGGCTTTTCCAGGAAGGTGCTAGTGTCACATGCAGAGTTGCAGACAGACAAGCAGTAGATCCATGTCAGGAACATTATCAGGTAACTAGGCTGATAGAGATTAGGCTAATTGAAAACAAGATATGGTGAAGCATGAAGAATCAATATGAGAAGGAGGAGGAGGAGGGGGAGGAGGAGGAGGAGGAGGAGGAGGAGGAGGAGGAGGAGGAGGAGCTCACGGGGTGGTGGTGCTCGGCGACGGTGGTGTGGACGGGCAGGGTCGAGGTGGGGCAGCGCGCTGGGCGGGCCGAGGCGGCGCTGGGCGGCGGGGCAGCGCCGAGGCGGAGTTGGGGCGGCGCCCGGCGACGGGTCGCGGCCGAGGCGGCGCTGGGCGGCGGGGTCAGCGCCGAGGCGGCGCTGGGCGGCGTCCCGGCGGCGGGGTCGCGGCCGAGGCGGCGCTGGGCGGCGGGTCGCGGCCGAGGCGGCGGCTGGGCGTCAAGGCCCCAAGCGGGGTCGCGGCCGAGGCGGCGGGCAGCGCCGAGGTGGCGGGACGGTGGCGTCGAGGGAGGCGCAGGAGAGGGAAGGCGAGGAGAGGGCGAGGAGGGAGAGGGCGAGGGCGAGGGCGAGGGTCAGGCAGCGGCGGGCGGCGGTGGATCGAGAGGGAGAGGGAACTGGTGAGGGGAGAGGAAGGGGGATCGGGCTAAGGGGAGAGGGCAGGGGATCGGGCACAATACTAATGGCGCACCTCACCGTGGTGCGCCATTACATGTCCATACTAATGGCGCACCTCACCGTGGTGCGCCATTAGTAATTTTTTTATTTCAACTCGAGCCAAAAGGTTATGTAGTACCGTAACCTATCCACGTCAAGCCCACTCTACTAGCTCGACCGTCAAGCAGTTCTCACACCAGAGGTCCCTGGGTTCGACTCCCAGGCTCCACACATTTTTTAGCATTTAAAAAGCTGTTTGATACTTATTTATGTTTAAATATGTTCAAACTTGTTTAAATAATAACAGTAATATTTTTATAAGACAGTAGCATTTAAAAAGCTGTTTGCTACTTATTTTTTATAAGACGGTGCTGTGAGTGCGGGTCGGGCGACGGCGATTGAGTAGGGAATCGAGGGTGCGGGGGTCGGCGGCGGCCAAGTGGACTGGGGGTGCTCGGCGAGGGGACCGGATCTGGCGAGGTGGGATAGCGATCGAGATGGAGGGGATCGAGGTGGGCTCCACAAATTTTTTAGCATTTAAAAGTTGTTTGATACTTATTTGTGTTTAAATATGTTCAAACTTGTTTAAATAATAACAGTAATATTTTTTTATAAGACAAGAGTATTTAAAAAGCTGTTAGATACTAATTTTTTTATAAGACGGTGCTAAAAGGGGGGTCGGCGGCGGCGGTTGAGTAGGGGAATCGAGGGTGCGGGGGCTCGGCGGCGGCGGCCGGTGGACCGGGGGGTGCTCGGCGGCGAGGGGACCGGATCTGGCGAGGTGGGATAGCGATCGAGATGGAGGGGGATCGAGATCGAGTGTCCATGAAATTTAAAAATATTCATGATAGTTCAAAAAGTGCCCATGAAATACAATCGAGAAATGAAGGCTACGATTTAAATACAATCGATCTTAGCAAGCTATCTGCTCACAATCTTCTTGCCCTTCTTTTTCGCAAATGGAGTTCTTCCGTGGAACGGACGTCCTTTAGGTAGGGTGGTCCTGCTTCTTCTTGTGGTGTATGCTGCTACTTCATCATCGCTGCCATGTTCGATCCTCGGTCGCCGTACTTGTCGAAGTCTTGCTCATTGGCTACTCCATGCATTCCGATGATCTTCCTTTTGCCTCTCCTCATGACAACACGACTGGGCTTTGACGGGTCGGTAATGAAGAAGCATTGGTCCACTTGGGAAGCCAGTACCCATGGCTCATTTTTCGCGGTGACGCTTTGCACCCGCCGGTCTTGATTTGGCTTCGTATAACCATGGTGGTGAAATACCGGTCTTCTTTTATGACGTTCTTGGCCCATCGACACGGAACATCGGACCTTCTCTCCAACGTAGCTCAGCTCCCAGATCTCCTCGATACTTCCGTAGTATCTGTCCTTGTCGTTACCGGTGTAGGATTCCATCGTTACCCGGAGTTCGATAACCATCGCTCTTCATGTCCTTGGCCTTGGTGTAGAATGTGTAGCCGTTGATATAAATGACGCCTCATAGGTCATCAGGTTGTGCTCGGCGCCTACTGTGACAAAGGCGAATATGAGTTGTTCTTCCGCGGAAGAATCCTCATGTAAAGGGTACAATGTAAGCTTCCTGCTTGAACCAACGCGTGAAACATGAGTTGTGCTCTTTGAGTGTATCTCCGTCCGTCCTCTGTTGGCCTCGGTCATTGTCGTCTTTTTAATAAAGGTTTTGTGCTCTACCACCCAAGGATCGAGCACGCCTATGTGTTGTAGCGACTAGGTTTGCTCTTTCAAAGTCGGCGAGTCGACCCTCGAAGTCGACATGCATTTCGCTGGCGACCCTCACGGTGACCCCATCCAGCGAGCCTGCCGAGGTGCTCGCTGATGGGCAGACCAACGGGTTCTCGATGCCTAGATAATTCGTGGCAAGAGGAGATGCACTCTTCGGTCGAAAAGCCCCGGCTATGCTTCCTTCTGGACGTGACATGTTACGAACGTATCCTTTGATGACACCATTCATCCTTTCGAACGGCATCATGCTGTGCAGGAACGTCGGCCCGAGTTGGATGATATCCTCCACTTTATGGACCAGCAGATGCACCATAACGTCGAAGAATGCGGGCGGGAAGTACATCTCAAGCTCGCATAGTATCACCACGATCTCTTCCTGTAGCCTTCGAGTTGCCTCACGCCAATCGACTTCCGAGAGATGACGTCGAAGAAGTTGCATAGGCCAAATAGCGTTTCCGCAGACGTGCACGCCCATGATCCCACGGATTGCAATCGAAGTATCTGCGTCATCAAGACGCGTGATGTCGTGGAGACTTCATCCCGCTGAACTTCGCTTCACTGGGTCTAGGTATCTGCTTATCTTCCCAGCGTAATCGTAAGGAAGTTTTACTCCTAGGAGGCAGGTGAAAAACTGCTCGATCTCCTCGACTTAGAGTGAAGCACGCGGGAGGGTAGTCATTTCCGGTCTTCTTGGCCTTTTGCCTTTGCGGCGACTTTACGTGTCCTGCTTCGCCTCATCATCATCATCATCATCATCATCATCATCATCATCATCATCATCATATATAGCGTGAAGCTCCTACGATGCCCATTGATTTCAAGTCTACCCTTGCTTTCGGCCCATCTTTGGTCCTCTCGGCATGTTGAGCAGGGTACCAAGCGGACTCTCGCACATGTTCTTCGTGATATGCATGACATCAAGGCTGTGAGGCACACGGTGGATCTTCCAAAGACGGCAAGTCCCGTAAAATGTGACCTCGCTTTCCATACCTTCAAGAGCGGCTCTGGCGCCTTTCGCTTCTTTCCGGCTCGCGCCTTTTGCTTCTTTCTCGGCAAAGGCAGTCTATCCAATTTTCAACAGCTTGTCTATTTCCTCGCCGCTCCTCGTACAGGCGTTTTCGGGTTCGGTTTCACCATCGAACAGATCCTTGCTTTTCCTCCACGGGTCATCGTCGCGAACCCACTTTCGATGTCCCATGAACACGGTTTCAAGACCCGGATCTCTATCTAGCTGGCGATACGTTGTGTCATCCATGCACCTTACGCATCCGGAAAATCCGTGGACTACCTGCCCTTGACATATCCGTAACCGAGATAGTCGTGCACCGTCGTGAGCAGTGCGGCTCTCATAGGGAAATATTCTTTCTCTGCGGCGTCCCACGTATTGGCTGGCGTTTTCCACAGCGTGTCAAGCTCCTCTTTCAGCAGCCCCAAATACAGATTGATGTCGTTCCCTGGTTGTTTCGGCCCTTCAATTAGCATACTCATGTGAATGTACTTCCTCTTCATGCACAACCAGGGGAAGGTTGTACATCCACACAAACACAGGCCAGGTGCTATGTGTGCTTCTCGGCTGCCAAACGGATTGACTCCATCGGTGCTCGCGCCAGCACGATGTTCCTTGGATCGTTCCCAAATTCCGAGTCTTGAAGTTCAACGCTTGCCACCGCTCGCATCCTTAGGGTGACTCAGCATCTTGTCTTTTTATCTATCTCCGGATCATTTGCGCCATCTTCCCGCTTCTTATCCTCCCTATCCGTGTGCCAACGCAGGAGCTTTGCTACCTTAGGGTCCGCGAAATAGCGCTGCATTTAGGAGGATCGGAAAGTACCACACCACTTTTCGAGGAGCTTTCTTCCTCTTCTTGTATCGAGTGACGCCGCTGCTGGACATATGGTAGACTCAGCGTGCTCGTCCCGATAAATGATGCAATTGTTCATGCACACATAGTATTTCACGTGCGGTAAATCGAGAGGACACACGATTTTCTTCGCCTCCTCCAAACTGGTCGGGCACTAGTTCCCCTTGGGAAGACGTTCGTGCCAGAATGACATGTTCTCGTCGAAGCATGTGTCGGTCATTTTGTGTTTTACATTCATCTCCAGAGCCATGAGCGTTACTTTCAGGCGGGTATCCTCGGGCCTGCATCCTTCATACAATGGAGTAACCGCGTCTAACTCAAGTTGATCCATCTTGGCTTTCTCTCGGCCGGCAGCTCTTGCGTTATCCGTCTGCTTGAGAAACAGCTCTTGAATATGAGGGTCCTGCACCCAGCCCATCGATGGTCCGGCGTCGTCGCTCCGCCCGGCATCATCATCTTCATGATCATGCCCGTCGCCTTCTCCCGCATCTTCCTCATCATCATGTCCTGCATCTTCTACATGATGACTGTGTACAAGATCCACGATCTGATCATCTCATGGGGATTCTTCGTCTTCTCGCCCGCCCGAGCCGCGGTGGTTGTCTTGCTGCCCTTCCTCATTTCTTGCCCGACCCGCATGGACGACTTCGTAGTCATCTTCATCACCTTGCCACCGATAGCCATCCATGAAACCATGCAACAGCAGGTGGTCCCGCACCTGCCCGGAATCCGGGTCCGCAATAAGGCTCTTCAGCTTGCATCTTCGACACGGACATCTTATCTCCGTCTCGTTCTTTTGAAGCATCTCGGCCTTCGCGGACCTCAAAAACCTATTCACGATGCCTTCGGTCATCGTGCGGACCATGGTCGCCTGCGGGGTAGAGCAAAACGATATTTTAGAACCAAACAAAATTTGGCATGACTTTCCCTAAAAATAAGACCAAAAGGAATGCTTAATGCCAAAATTCTCGCCGAAACGGAAATGAATCAACATTCCGGCAAAATATTGGCAACTATCGCATTTCAAATACCGGTACACCTCCAAACACAAACACATATGCAACACCACAAACAATTGCAACACCACGAACATACATAGATCTAGCTAGGCCGTAAAAAGTGCATGTGCACATTGTTGTAGGGAGAACAACCTAAATATAGCTTCCCCCCTTACTTACCTATTAAAACAAGGTAAGTTAACCACATAATTTGAATGAATCTATGGTGGAAATGAGGTGAAAAAGAGGAGGCACCCGAGACAAGGAGGAGGTGGAGAGAATGAAGTGGGGAGAAAGTGAGTGTGTGGGTAGGAGAGGCTGTCCCAAATATCTTGTTGCTGCCCACTTACTAATGGCGCACCTCTAGCATCGCGGCGCCATTAGTAGTTACAACTACTAATTATGCGCATAAGCAGGATGCGCCATTAGTATGTTTGGATAGGCGCACTAGTTCAAAAAAAAAATTCTATACTAATGGCGCACCCGCTGCCAGATGCGCCATTAGTAGTTACAACTACTAATGGCGCACTTGGGCAGGATGCGCCAGTAGTATGTTTGGAGAGGCGCACTAGTTCAAAAAATTCTATACTAATGGCGCACCGCTGCAGTGCGCCATTAGTAGTTACAACTACTAATGGCGCACTTTGGCGGGATGCGCCATTAGTATGTTTGGATAGGCGCACTAGTTCAAAAAATTCTATACTAATGGCGCACCCACCGCTCGGTGCGCCATTAGTAGTTACAACTACTAATGGCGCACTTGGGCAGGATGCGCCATTAGTATGTTTGGACAGGCGCACTAGTTAAAAAAAAATTTGATACTAATGGCGCACCCTTTGCCAGGTGCACCATTAGTAGTTTAAACTCTAATGGCGCATCAGATGGTGGTGCGCCATTAGTATATGCGCCATTAGTATATACTAATGGCGCACCAGCTTTCTGGTGCGCCATTAGTGTCAATCCCATCTATAGCCCTTTTTCTAGTAGTGTACCATGCATGGAAAGATGTTTTGTAGCATTTGCCTTTGACTCTTCAAATAGCTGGAAAGTGGATATGATGTCATCCGGTGTCATTTCCTTGAAGGCATGGTGTTTTCTTATGTACCACACCATTTGGTGATGATAAGAAGCAAGAGCATGAAGCAACTTGTCCACTAGAAATCTCTTAGTCATGTTGAATCCATCTTGTGTCTTGTCACACTCACACGATTCAATGTCCGCGGTGAGAGTCATGAGACGCTCAAGCAGTTGATTGGGAGATTCACCTTTCTCCATACAAAAGTTCTGCAATTGCCCCTTGGCAATTTCATATTGAGCAAGCCGGATGGTGGAGGTACCGGTCTTGGTTCTTACAATACTTTCCCATAGTTCCTTGGCACTCGTGATGTGTATGAATGGTCTCCTTTGCTTTTTAACCACACCTCTTCTTATACACATGGTTGCGGTGTCATTGAGATTCTTGTCATAAATTTCTCTTGGTGTAGGATTCCTTGGATCAACCACGTGGTAACCATACTCCAAGATCTCCAGTATCTCAACGTTTCCATGTCAAAGACGATCATGCATAGCAACTCTCCACAAGGCAACATCGGAAGTGGAATCAAGTAAAGGAGGTTTTCCTTGAGGGTCATACTTAGGTTTGTCTATTTGAGGTCGTGCATAAAGCCAAGGAGCACTGGAGTGTTCGTTGCTAGGAGGTTGTTGGCCAAGTGAAGGAGTAGGCACAACTGGCCTCGAGACCGCACCACTAGAAAGTGGTGCGAGCATCGTGGTTAGTGTGGCTAACCTCATTTGGACCAAGGCCTCAAGAGAGGCATAATGCTCCTCCTTTTGCTTAGCAAGAGCTCATTTCAGATCCACAGAAGTGAAGGACTTGGCTTCCATGGAAGCCGCGCCAATATTCTTCGGATCTACAACAAGGGGAGTCCTATCGGGGTTCATCTTGCTCTAGGACGGTTAAGCCACAAGAATAGAGCACGAGGCTCTGATACCAATTGAAAGGATCGAGATGGACCTAGAGGGGGGTGAATAGGTACAATTACAAATTTTAATTATTACTTAGCAATTTTAGGCAATAATGCGGAATATGCAAGTGAGCCTAACAATTGCAAGTATGATACTAAGAGCTAAGCAAGATAAACAAGAGGCACAAATATATGAGTAAGCAAGCACAATATGATAAACATAAGTGCAAAGAGACAATTAACCACAAGTACAGAGTTAGGGTTAGGAATAACCGCAACTCCGAGAGACGAGGATGTATGCCAATGTTCACTTCCTTGGAGGGAAGCTACGTCACCGTTTAGAGAGGTGGATGTTACCACGAAGGCACACCAACGCCACAAAGGCTCGCCCTATTCTCTCTTTGAGACAACACCATGAAGGCGTTTCTCAACCACTAGTGGTAGACCTTGGGGTGGTCTCCAAACCCTGAGAAACTTTTCCGGGGGTAATCACAATGGTCGATTCCTCTCTGAAAGACTCCTACCGCCTAGGAGTCTCCAACCTCCAACAGTAATAAGAACGATGGGGAAAAGCTCAAGACTTGCTCAAATCACAAATTCCTTTGGTGGAAAGAAGGGGAAGGAGTGGATCTATCACTTGATCGGACAACTTCTCTCAAATGCTCTCAAATCCCTTGGGGATCTAAGATTTGGTGTGGGGGTGAGAGAGAGAGAGAGAGAGAGAGAGAGAGAGACTGAAATATGTTCCAGGGTTTGTTCAAAGTGAATGGTCAACCCTCTCCCGTGGGGAAGAAGGGCTATATATAGTGTGAGCACAAATATGGCCGTTGTAGTGCAGTGAGCAGGCAGGCGGACATCAGGCTAGGAGCCGGATATCCAGCCTGACAAGCCACTCGAAGAACAAGGCAGAGAAAAAGCATAAACCAGAGGGGCCGGACATCTGGGGGTCAAGCCCGGACATCCGGCATGTCATGAAACCCCGGACATCCGGCACATGGTCGGACATCCGGCAGTTTTACTGAATCAAAACAGCCTCTAGATAGCATAGCCCGGACATCCGGTAGGGAAGCCCGGAAATCCGGGGTTCACTGGGAGCCCGGACATCCGGCGTAGAGGGCCGGACATCTGGCAAGCAGCACAGCACAAAGACGCTCTCTGGATGGCTAGGCCCGGATATCCGGCGAGCAGGCCGGATATCCGGCGTGAGGCCCGGACATCCGGCAGCCCTGAGACAGAAAAATAAGGTTTAGCAAGTTCATATATGGCAAGGAGGGTTGTGGCAAGAGCAAGCCTTTAACTAACCCTATCAATCCCCTCTTAATATTGCGGGATCCTATACTCAAGAAAACAAAATATGAAATCAATTTTTATGCTTCATCCTTGAGTAGAATAACTTTGTACGCTCCTGATCCACACACTTCGATGAACCGGCGGCTAACTGTTGGGGAACGTAGCAATAATTCAAAATTTTCCTACGTGTCACCAAGATCAATCTAGGAGATGCTAGCAACGAGAGAGAGGGAGTGCATCTTCATACCCTTGAAGATCGCTAAGCAGAAGCGTTCACTACAAAAAATAAGACAGCTCCATGACATTTTGGGCCGAACGAAATTTTTTCTCTCATACATATGACACTTCTATGACGACAGTTGTGACAAAATCCGGTATCATCATAGATGTGGTGGGCTCCTACTTCTATGAAAAAAAATCATGACAGAAAATGGGCTTTTTGTCCTGGGCGGGCCGGAGATGCAGCTGCATGACATTCTTTGGGCCGTCCATGACGGTAAAAACCGTGGTAGAAGCGAGGGCGAGGAAAATTTCAGGGAGTTCCCGGTTATGATGGGAGGTCGGGGCCCGAGCGATGCACGTTTCTCTCATACACATACGCGCGTGTGTGCGAGGCACTGGCTCTAACTGAACCCGAGCGAGGCGTTGGGATCTAACTGAACCCAAGCGATTGCACTGCAGGCTACGCGTTACTGAACCCAAGCAATCGATCGATGGCTATTAACTGAACCCGATCGAGCGATTCGCCGCTCTGCTGCTAATCAAGCCGATCGATGCTGCCTCTGGGATGAGCGATTGGCGTTGCGGGAGGGTTTGGATGAACAAAGAGCGGTGGCATTGCCTCTAGATGAACAGGACCCCGTGGTGTGGTGGAGGGCTGGATGAGCGATGAGACGCCGGAGGGGTGCCTGTGGAGGGCTGGTTGAACAGTAGCCGGTGGAGTAGCGCGCGGTGGAGGCTGGATGAACAGAAGCCCATGGATGAACAGTCATACATGGAGGCTGGAGGAGGTCGACGGTGGATGAACAATAGCTCGTGGAGGCTGGAGGAGGTTGACGGTGGAGATGAACAGTATCCGGTGGAGTCCCGTTTTGTGGTACGCCACACCCCTCCCAATGAACAGGACCCCCGTTTCGACCGTGGCGCTCCAACACAAGTCCGTTTAGTCCGTTTTGCGGTACGCCACACCCTTCCCGATCAACAGGACCCCCGTTTCAACCGTAGGAGGTCCGTTTCCTCCGATTTGGGGTACGCCACACTCCTCCCGATCAATAGGACCCCTGTTTCGACCGTAGGAGGTCCATTTCCTCTGTTCTGCGGTACGCCACACCCCTCCCGATCAACAGGACCCCCGTTTCGACCTTAGGAGGTCAGTTTCCTCCATTTGGCGGTACGCCAGGCCTCGTTTCCATCACCTGTTCCGTCCAAGCCCTCCCGATGAACACGACCACGCATTCCGTTCCGACCCAGCCGGTTCGCTCCCACGCGTTCTGTTGCCTCCCGATGAACACGGCGCATTCCGTTGCCTCCCCATGAACACGATGACGACGCTATTTCTCCGTTCCGACCCAGCCATGTACACGAGCCCTGGCCGCACGTATGCGCGAGTAGGCGTTCGAGACCCCGCCCGTATGTACACATACGTGGCCGTATTTCCTTTCTTGCACACAGGCCGATGTACATACATGTACAAGCTACGTGCGCGCCTCTACTACGACATGTACGCGCCTCTACTACGACATGTGTGCGCCTCTACATCGACCAGTATATATGTACGTACCCGTTTGCGACCAGAATGACAACGGTACGTACGCTTCGACCATGTGGGTCCCGACTGTCAGGAACTTCCTTGCCTGCGAAGATGTAGCTGGTGGGTCCCGGTCGAGAAGCGAATCGTTTTGGTTTTTTTTTGCCCAGACGCACTTCCTTATGTGCGAAGGTGTAGCTGGTGGGTCCCAGCAGTCAGGGGGGAAACGTTTTTTTTCGTGAAATACGGTGGCCTGTCCGGTGGGTCCCTGCTGTCAGGTGGAGGAATAATTATTTTGCGTGTAATAAGGAGGCACTTCCTTGCGGCCGCCATGGACCCAGTTGTCAGCCTCTCCACGGACAGTCCACGTCCAATGGAAGCCGTTCCTTGACCACGTTGACCACGCCGCGCCGAGAGCACCAGGGTGGTGGACGACAGCGAGGCCTAGGAAGGGGACGTCGTGGAGCCGGGGAAGACGCGACAGTGGATGCCCACGTGTAGAGGAGTACGAGGGTTCACTATTTCGCTGCAGGGTGAGGCTGCGGTCGCCGCAGAATAACAAGGGGTGTGGGCGTCGCGACCGATTTTCCGGGTATTAAATTTCCAGAAAATGGCCCTTGTGCTCACCAGCCCCAGGATTACTGTTAGCTGATGAGGCACCAACTTGATACAGAAATTCCAAGCAAAGAGCAAAATATGTAGTACAAGACCATCCTGGCCTGTGGGTACAACAATTTGGTTTCTAGTGGTTGATGGCGGAAGCGGTTTGTGGATCATCAGCGTCTATGGGACTCCATTTCCCACAGAACAGCTGACCAGGTTAACTCCTATCTTCGCGAGGCTACGGTCTCCGTTGCTTAGGTTCCGGGGCGATCATCGCAACGCTCCTCTTCATGCAAGAAATCTGGCCAAGACAATAGCCAGAGACAAGCCAGTGAGTACTTTGAATGTACTCGCAAACATTATGAACACGGGTATAATATAAATGATAATCATGCACGGAAATATTCTATAATCACATTGTCAATCATAAATTAGAATCTCTGATGCATGCAAACATATTATTTATATGTAACAAGAATATGAAATGACAGAGTAGGAAATAAAATGCACCATTCGGATGTCTGAAGCGACGTCTTGAAATGATGGTAAATAGCAAGCATGCCACAGTCGGGCGTCTGAGCGACGCCACATAAAGGGCTTATAAGGTAAAATAGATATCAAGCATGCCACAGTCGGGCGTCTCAGCGACACCACATAAACGGCTTATAAAGGAAATAAATAACAAGTAATGCCAAAGTCGGGCGTCTGTGCGGCACCACATAAAGGGCTTATAAAGGAAATAAATAACAAGTAATGCCACAGTTGGGCGTCTAAGCGACACCACATAAAGGGCTTATAAAGGAAATAAATAACAAGTAATGCCACAGTCGGGCGTCTGTGCGACACCACATAAAGGGCTTATAAAGGAAATAAATAACAAGTAATGCCACAGTCGGGCGTCTGTGCGAAACCACATAAGGGGCTTATAAAGGAAATAAATAACAAGTAATGCCACAGTTGGGCGTCTGAGCGACACCACATAAAGGGCTTATAAAGCAAATACATTCATAGTGAATATCCAGGAGGTAGAACCGTCCCAGGGATACTCAATAAATCAAGTAATGGCAATAGTTAGTCCAAGATAAAAATAATCAAAATCATCATAATATACACAAGTCACAAATCATGATCCATGTTCTGGTTTAGCAGTTTCTCCTCCGAAGACCGACCCTAAGACCGACACTTTGCCTGGCCCAGACTATAGTCCTTAACCATGGACACGGCTATTCGAATAGGTTTAATACCTCTGCAGAGGGTGTACTCTTTACCCACGAGTAACGGATTTCTTTAGTCCATCGGGACTAATTCCGTCTACAGTCTTTTAGTCGAAACACGCCTGACTTGCACACACCAGCTTAACTTACCAGTGTCTGGAATCACCCACGACACATGTCAAGCAAAACTCTAAGTGGGGAGGCTACAACCTCGCGTAGCATGGGATCAAGTTTCTATCGCTCGCTCTAAGGGGTGCCCCCCTCTCGGTCCCAACCGGATACACCCATGCTCCCGGACCAGGTGGCATGCCTACCGGATATTGCGTCCGGTTTTTCCGGATATTAAATTACAAAAAATGGCCGTCGTGCTCATCGGTCCCAGGACTACTGTTAGCTGATGAGGCATCAACTCGGTACAGAAAATCCAAGCAAAATTACAGGATATGCGGTACAAGACCATTCTGGCCTGTGAGATAAACAAATGGTTTCTAGTGGTTGATGGCGGAAGCGGTTTGTGGATCATCAGTGGAACTCCATTTCCCACGGGAACAACTGACCAGGTTAACTCCTATCTTCGCGAGGCTGCTATCACTGTTGCTTAGGTTCCGGGGCGGTCATAACGACGCTCCTCTCCGTGCAAGAAATCTGGCCAAAACAATAGCCATGGACAAGCCAGTGAGTACTTTGAATGTACTCGCAAACATTAGGAACACAGGCATAATATAACAATGATGTGCTGGAAATATTTTATGGTCATGGCGTCAGTCACAAAAGATAATAAAAAAGTCTGATGCACGCAAGCATGTTACTCATGAATATGCAATAACATAGTAGTATTAAAAATTATGAAATAAATAACGAACATGCCACAGTCGGGCGTCTTAGCGACACCACATAAAGGGCTTTAAAAGTAATGTTGCAGTCGGGCGTCTAAGCGACACCACCTAAAGGGCGTATAAAAGAAATGCCACAGTCGGGCGTCTCAGCGACACCACATAAAGGGCATATAAAAGAAATGCCACAGTCGGGCGTCTCAGCGACACCACATAAAGGGCTTATAAATAAACGGAAGCAATGCCACAGTCGGGCGTCTGAGCGACACCACATAAAGGGCTTATAAATAAACAGAAGCAATGCCACAGTCGGGCGTCTGAGTGACACCACATAAAGGGCTTATAAAATGAATACGGTGAATATCCAGGAGGTAGAACCGTCCCAGGGATACTCAAGGATTCAAATAATATAAAGGGGTTAATCCATAATAATAATCATCCATAATAATAATCATCATCATCATCACAAGTCACAAGTCATAAACCAAGTTCTGCTTTAGCCATTTCTCCTCTGAAGGCCGACACTAAGACCGACACTTGACCCATCCCAGACTGTAATCCTTAACCACGGACACGGCTATCCGAATAGGTTTAACCTCTGCAGAGGGTGTACTCTTTACCCACGAGTAACGGATTTCTTTAGTCCATCGGGACTAATTCCGTCTACGGTCTTTTAATTGAAAACACACCTGACTTGCACACACCAGCTTAACTTACCCGTGTCTGGAATCACCCATGACACCTGTTAAGAAAAACTCTAAGTGGGGAGGCTGCAACCTCGCGTAGCATGGGATCAAATTTATAACGCGCGCTCTAAGGGGTGGCCTCCCTCTCGGTCTCAACCGGAAACACCCATGCGCCCGGACCAGGTGGCATGCCTACCGGCTTCAACCGATATCTTCCACCATGGCCTCTCTGTATGGTGTGTGCTAGAAAGAGGTTGACAACTTACTGAATCGAACTCTACTTGTTGTAGAGACGAGTGGTAGTACGCAACAAGCATGGGGGTTACTGGAACAAGATTAGATCTAGGGTCGACTCAGGAGGTTTAAGTATTCCCTGCATGATTAGTATAACAAATATATTTCATCCAACAGACAAAGTCACCACTCATCATACTCTTCATGCCATGCAGGACACACTCGTCTCGACGAGGAACTAGGGACAAGCTCTGGTCTCCTCAAGACATCGACTTTCCCATTTTCCTTCCGGTAGGCACGAAAGGAATACGAGCATGGTCATCATCCCAAGCAAGTCCGTTTCCAACAGCAAGGAAAATTTAAATAAACATGCATGCAAATGATCATACCACCACATAAAATAACGAGTTCCATGTAATGAGGTGGTGTCATGATCGTGTCAAACAATGCATGCAACATATTGTGCCAGGGTTCAGAATGCTTGCCTTCAATGTGTAGTAAGGCAGGGTGCACTCCAAAACATTTGAAAGTTTTCTTCTCTCTCTCCAAAGTCCTATTTTAAAATAAATTTGAATTAAAACACAAATTCAAAACAGCACAAAAAGTTGTTTTGAAAAATTATCAAATAAATCTTAAAATAAACTAGATCAAATTTGAGAGAGGTAGGAAAAAGAATCATTTCATTTGGAGTTGTATTTAAAAAATTATAGCCAAACAAAGTCCTGGTCAAGTTTTTTTTAATAAACCAGAAAAGAAAACGTTTTAAAAGAAATACACGTCGAAGGCGCATTCGGGAAATGCGCTTCCACTTACTCCTGCATGGACCGGCGCTGGGTCACTGACGGTGGGCCCGCCTGGCCCACTGGTCAGGTTTGACCAGTCCACGCGCGCGTCGTCCCCCTCCGACCGAACAGAGGCGGAGCTCCGGCGAGGATTTGCCGGCAAACGGGGGCGTCCGTTGGTGATCTGAGGACATGGGTGTGCTCAGGGGGTCGAGACGAATCCGTGGGTACCCGCCATGGTCGCCGACGTGGACGGACTTCGCGGCTGACGAGCCATGGGCGGAGAAGGCATTCGGGTGGGTAGTGGGTTTGGGGCTACGGTGGTTTTCGACCAAAATTGAGCATGGGGCTGCACTCACGAGAGGGAGGGAGAGCTCCTGGTGGAGAGAGTGGAGAGGGGGAGGCACTGGTAGCGACAGAATCGGCCGGGACTCGGCGGCGACCGAACCGGCCGGACTCGGGGAAGATGGCCTTCCCCTCCTCGACTGCTGGCCAAGGTAGCTCTAGGGGGGCCATTTGAGGTTGCTTGAGGATTCAATTGAGCTCCGGGGCCCTTATATAGGCGGTGGAGGTCAGTTCCGAGGTGGCCGGTGATAAGGACGACTGCAAACCGTCTTTCTGTAGTGCGATGTGGCGGCGACGCGCGCTAGGGGACGAGGCTGTGGATGACCTGGAGATGCTTAAGGGGGCAGCTGGCGAGCGCTGGTGGCTTTGGCGGCACCGACTGAGGTAGGGGCGCGCTGCGGACGCCGGCGTGCCGCCAAGGCTCTGACGGCGGCGCTGTAGGCTGCCAGGGCGGCTTGGCGCGTTGCTGTGAGAAGGGGAGTGCGTGGCGTGGCGCTACAGAGCGGGCCAAAACCAGGGGCGCGACGTGTCGGCTCGGCCGTGGCTCGTGCAATACGCGCGCTCTGCTCGCGCCCAGAGCACGCACGGAATGTGTTCGGTAAAATGCCGGGGCATGGTAGAGGTCTCAGGTGACGTTGGCAAGCAACAGAACTAGGTTAGTGATAGAGGGAAGATCAAGGGACAAGGTGGTTTGGTCTGGAGACCAAGTTCACCATGTAGACTTGAAATCATGCCAAATCTGGCCTTGCACTCAGGGTGTTTGTCAAAATGCCACAGGCACCTAGGCATTTCTTGGAGTGGCCAATTCTTCCAGATTGAAGTCTCCTTGGATGCTCAAGAGGGTGGTGAAGTTGGTTTGTGAAAAGCACAAACTTGCTAGCGCAAGTTTTGCAGAACTTCTATTCTGGACAGAACTTAAATGGCAACATCTCATGAACCAATAGTATTCCAATTGTTGTATGCTCCTGGACTTAGGGGTTTGGCAAGGTACACTACAAGAAGGAGGAAGCACAAGGTCACTAGAGCAAGAAAGAATGGGGTTGCAGTAGAAAACACAAGTCTGGTCCAGAATGAAAAAGAGGTTGATACACTCAATTTCTCCAAAGAACAACACTAGGTTATTGCATAAAGTAGAATAATATGCTCCTACTTATATCCCATAATTTTGGTACAAGTTTTAAAGAAATATTTGAATAGGTTGTAGTGGAAAAATGCTCTCTGGTCATGATTTGAAAACATGGTGTAGAGCTCAAAATAATTCATGAATAAATTATAACTTTGCACAAAAGTGATTTAAAAACATCACCAGACATCTCCAATTTTTGGTTGGAAATTTAGGTGAATTTATCAAATGGTTGTAGTTCAATTATGGCCATATAATCTTGGAAAACCATTTTTCAAGAAAAGAAAGATCAAGAAGAATATTATATAATTAATTCTTCTGATAACAGAAAAGATTTTTCTTGAGAGGGTAAAGAAGTCCAATCCTATAGGTAAAAGATTTTCCATCTTAGGGAACAACTCCAAGATAACCAAGAAAAGAATGGTTTTGAAATCAAGAAAAACCAAGAAAAAGCAAAGTTAAATTTCCTGGCAATATATTTGTTAGCAAAACAAAGCTAAAATTTTTGGGGTGTCACAACACTACCCCACTTAAGAAAAATCTCGTCCTCGAGATTTGCTAACAGTTTTCTCTATAGCAAAAATTGCATCAAAACAAAAACGGCTATAGTGAGAGGGCAATAAGTGGTGCAAAATACAGTGTGGAACACTGGCGTTGTGTGGAAAAATCTACGGCTAGGAGCAAAACGAGAGATTTCTACGTCGGATATAGATTTAGAATAAATTCTAAATCTCAAAATACGCTGGTCGCTCCCGAGAGCACAATGCTCTCTCTGGCTGACAGGTGGACCCGGGCCCACGGTCAGCCTCTTCTTCTTCCTCCATCTCTCTCTTCTTCCTCTCCCCCGCGCGCTTTCCCACGCTTTCTCCACCGGCGACGGCTAGCGCGTAGGGCATCTAGGGCAGATCATGCGGTAGTCTTGCGCGTGCTAGCTGCGGTGCAGCGTGCACTCACTTGCCAGGCAGTCTTGGCTGTCGGCACTGCTCGAGGATTCGCCTCTGAACACCGGCGATCGGGCGACGAGCGGCGCTGGTGGACCTCGCCCACCGTACACCGAGCTCGAGCTATAAAACGGCCGAGGTGTTCTCCTCCTTTTCCTCGCACCTGGCCTCGCTCCTCCTCCTCCCTCCTTCTCCTCTGTTTCCGTTGGCCGGAGCTCGAGACGGGGCTCTAATGGCGGAGGTGGTGCCGGACTGGTACGTGATCCTGTTGTGCGGAGGGTTGGCAGTGGTGCTGGGGCTCTCCATGCTCCTGTGCGCGATGATCCTCGACGATCGTCCCGACGCTACTGCCCGGGTGTTGGCTCTCTGCGGTGGTGGTGATCATGAGGAGTAGGTGGGGGTGTGTCGGGCGCTGACTGTTGTCGGGAGGTTCTCAGTTAGATGTAACACTGTTGCAAAATTTTTGCAAGCAGTGTATGTGTTCGTGTAATTGTGATTGTGAGTCTGCATGCCATGGTGCTGCGGGAAATAAAATAATCCGTGTCGTGAACGATGCAGTAATACCGGGAAAAGAAATCTCACTCCAGGATTTCTCGCGAAAGGACATAGCAATACAATAGAGTCTAATTGCAACAATAACTGAAATTAAATGGTTTAGATTGCCGTACAAACTCGGGGTACCACGCATAAGTTACAACACATGAATAAATGTCACAGCAATAATTATAGTGACGACGTCTAAAGTGAAAACGGTAACTGGACGGGGTCCCGAGAAAACATCTCTGGTACTGGGATACACTCTTCTTCTTTCGGAGGAAGTGGATTGACCAGACAATGAATGTGTCTCTCCTGGTCGGGCCTCAATGATCTGCCGATGGCGATCTGAGGATTTAAATCTGCGAGGCTCTGAAGATAACCCATCACGCGTTGGGTTAAACGCCCTTGAGCGATGATGTATTGGACGAGGTTAGCCAAGACGGGGTCTCTCTCAATACGACCACCTGGAAAAGATGTTACTCCTCCAGGTGCTGCACGGCTCAGAAAATAATAATACCCTCGTTTGCTGGCAAAGGGCACCGCGAATCGAAGGCGAGCGAGCGCTTCGTACGCCACAGCTTCTACGACCATATGTGGGGTTGCCATAGATTTCCCTACGAAGGAGACCTCCGTTGGATCTTGGTTTGGGTTTACGGGTGGGATGTGCACGGCTGCCCAATATCTCGAAATGGAAGGGGTGATTCTCGATTTGAACAGCTCGTACTGGGGTGGCTGGGTAGCGCCCATGGTACTATGGGTAAAATCCCACAATATCTTGACAAAACTACCCGGGGTTGCATCTGGAGTTCTCAGATAGATACTGGGGCTCGGCATGGCAAGAAATGGTTGTGAGAATGGTGCACAAGGTGAGGGGTGCTTGGCAGGGTCACTCGGTGGCCCTTTTTATAGCACCGGAGATGGGTCATTTTTACCGTGGTGAAAGGTAAAGAATTTGCAGGCTCAGCTTGGGGTCAAGCCATAGATACACACGTCTCACTAAAGTGACGTATCACTGTGGGTACTGTCGGGGCGGTTTTTGGTGGCCGTGCCAAGGATAGAGAAATCACATTGCATACTAATACATCCATGCAAGACTACTATATAAAACAGAGGCACGATGACAGGCTGCGTTAATTTAAGGGATCACAAGATTACAAAGCGAGGATACACTGGGACTCGACACTACTCGAGTAACTTAGTCTACTTCGTTTACATCCAAGCGGGCGTCCCTTGTGGATGTCGAGGCATCTCCACGGTTCTCACCGTCGGAATTTGCTGGAGAGGGTTGAGGGGCTGCAGGCTCGGGGTAGTGATGATGACCATCGCAGGGATTGTTGACCACAACCCCGTTGGAGTGTGCTCCCAAGAGGCGACGAAGCACTTCTGGGGTCATCAAAGCACCTTGGCTGACGGCTGGGGCTGAGCTTAGGGTCTCGATCGGGTGTCCGAACAGCACGACTGGGTTGTCGGCGTTGGGCTCGATCTCTTCTCTCGTTGGGGCTCGACGAACCAGCTCTCCACGAGCTGTGATCAAATCAATGGTGATTTGATCGAATAGTTCCTCCAGCGCACCTACATAGCGCACTAGGTGCAGCAATGCAGGGTCCGTTTCGTGATCTCCGTTGGCTACTTGGGGTGGTCTACCGTACCCTTCACGTCTGGGGTAGTAGTGGAAGGAGCGACGGTTAACTCTGGGCGACAGGTGCCTGAGATGAACTATAGCCTCTCGAGCAGCTAGTTGGATGGCTTGTGGCTCAAAGGAAGTTGTTCTTCCGGTGAACTCAGAGCGCCAGGCGCTAGACCCCTACCGTAGATGTGTACGGTGGCCTGTAATTGACGGCTCTCACCGCTCAGGGGTCCTTGGTACACAACATACTCAGGTGGCTCTTCTAACGCATAGGCACGGCGGGTGAGGTTTGCGAGTATGGTCACAAAGCCTCCAAGGTTGGTTGCTGTGGTCTCATTGTGAACGACGGGACCGGGCATTGTGGCTTGATTTGGGGAAAATGCTGTGCTGTGCTGGGTTGGGGCTAACGTGCCCTTTTTATAGAAAAAGGGGACGGAGTCTTCCTTCGCACGCTTGCGAATGAGACCCTTGGGTGCTGGTCACTGGTGCGTGATAGATGGGCTAGGTTGATAGGTTGGGCACCGACTGCCAAAAGTGTCGGGTCACTGTGTGGCTTATCTTGTGCAGAAGCTTGGCTGGGGTTTGCTTATGGCTTGGTGGGTTGGTTTGCCTAAGTTTATTGACCTGGCTAAGATAGGATTAGCCAATGGTCAGCCTGGCTCTGATACCAAGTCTGTCACGACCGGTTTTTCCGGCTATTAAATTCCAGAAAATGGCTGTCGTGCTCATCAGCCCCAGGACTACTGTTAGCTGATGAGGCATCAACTCGGTAAAGAAAATCCAAGCAAAATTACAGGAGATGCGGTACAAGACCATTCTGGCCTGTGAGTACAAGAAATGGTTTCTAGTGGTTGATGGCGGAAGCGGTTTGTGGATCATCAGTGGAACTCCGTTTCCCACGGGAACAGCTGACCAGGTTAACTCCTATCTTCGCGAGGCTGCTATCACTGTTGCTTAGGTTCCGGGGCGGTCGTCACGACGCTCCTCTCCATGCAAGAAATCTGGCCAAAACAATAGCCAGGGACAAGCCAGTGAGTACTTTGAATGTACTCGCAAACATTAGGAACACAGGCATAATATAACAATGATGTGCTGGAAATATTTTATGCTCATGGCGTGAGTCACGAAAGATAATAAAAAAGTTTGATGCACGCAAGCATGTTACTCATGAATATGCAATAACATAGTAGTATTAAAAATTATGAAATAAATAACGAACATGCCACAGTCGTGCATCTTAGCGACACCACATAAAGGGCTTTAAAAGGAATCCCGCAGTTGGGCGTCTAAGCGACACCACCTAAAGGGCGTATAAAAGAAATGCCACAGTCGGGCGTCTCGGTGACACCGCATAAAGGGCTTATAAAAGAAATGCCACAGTCGGGCGTCTCAGCGACACCACATAAAGGGCCTATAAATAAACGGAAGCAATGCCACGCCAAGGCCTCGAGCGACACCACATAAAGGGATTATAAATAAACAGAAGCAATGCCACGGTCGAGCGTCTGGCGACACCACATAAAGGGCTTATAAATAAATATAAGCAATGCCACAGTCGGGCGTCTGAGCGACACCACATAAAGGGCTTATAAAATGAATACGGTGAATATCCAGGAGGTAGAACCGTCCCAGGGATACTCAAGGATTCAAACAATATAAAGGGGTTAGTCCATAATAAAAATCATCATCATTATCACAAGTCACAAGTCATAAACCAAGTTCTGGTTTAACCATTTCTCCTCCGAAGACCGACACTAAGACCGACACTTGACCCATCCCAGACTGTAATCCTTACCATGGACAAGACTATCCGAATAGGTTTAACCTCTGCAGAGGGTGTACTCTTTACCCACGAGTAACGGATTTCTTTAGTCCATCGGGACTAATTCCGTCTACGGTCTTTTAATTGAAAACACACCTGACTTGCACACACCAGCTTAATTTACCCATGTCTGGAATCACCCATGACACTTGTTAAGCAAAACTCTAAGTGGGGAGGCTGCAACCTCGCGTAGCATGGGATCAAATTTATAACACGCCCTCTAAGGGGTGGCCTCCCCTCTCGGTCTCAACCGAAAACACCCATGCCCCTGGACCAGGTGGCATGCCTACCGGCTTCAACCGATATCTTCCACCATGGCCTCTTTGTACGGTGTGTGCTAGAAAGAGGTTGACAACTTACTGAACCGTACTCTACTTGTTGTAGAGACGAGTGGGAGTACGAAACAAGCATGGGGTTCTTTGGAACAAGACTCGATCTAGGGTCGACTCAGGAGGTTTAAGTATTCCCTGCATGATTAGTATAACAAATATATTTCATCCAACAGACAGAGTCACCAATCATCATACTCTTCATGCCATGTCGGACACACTCGTCTCGACGAGGAACTAGGGACAAGCTCTGGTCTACTCAAGACAGGGACTTTCCCATTTTCCTTCCGGTAGGCACGAAAGACATACGAGGATGGTCATCATCCCAAGCAAGTCCATTTCCAACAGCAAGGAAATTTTAAATAAGCATGCATGCAAATGATCATACCACCACATAAAATAACGAGTTCCTTGTAATGAGGTGGTGTCATGATCGTGTCAAACAATGCATGCAACATATTGTGCCAGGATTCAGAATGCTTGCCTTCAATGTGTGGTAAGGCAGGGTGCACTCCAAAACTTTTGAAAGTTTTCTTCTCTCTCTCCAAAGTCCTATTTTAAAATAAATTTGAATTAAAACACAAATTCAAAACAGCACAAAAAGTTGTTTTGAAAAATTATCAAATAAATCTTAAAATAAACTAGATCAAATTTGAGAGAGGTAGGAAAAAGAATCATTTCATTTGGAGTTGTATTTAAAAAGTTATAGCCAGTCAAAGTCCTGGTCAAAATCTGTATTTTTTAAATAAACCAGAAAAGAAAACATTTTAAAAGAAATACACATCGAAGGCGCATTCGGGAAATGCGTTTCCACTTACTCCTGCGTGGACCGACGCTGGGTCACTGACGGTGGGCCCGCCTGGCCCACTGGTCAGGTTTGACCAGTCCACGCGCGCGTCGTCCCCTTCCGACCGAACAGAGGCGGAGCTCCGGCGAGGATTTGCCTAAGAACGGGGCGTCCGTTGGTGATCTGAGGACATGGGTGTGCTCAGGGGGTCGAGACGAATCCGTGGGTACCCGCCATGGTCGCCGACGTGGACGGAGTCGCGGCGATGAGCTTCGACGGAGAAGGCATTCGGGTGGGTAGTGGGTTTGGGGCTACGGTGGTTTCCGATCAAAATTGAGCGTGGGGCTGCACTCACGAGAGGGAGGGAGAGCTCCTGGTGGAGAGAGTGGATAGGTGGAGGCACTGGTGGCGACGGAATCAGCCAGAACTTGGCGGCGACCGAACCGGCCGGACTCGGGGAAGATGGCCTTCCCCTCCTCAACTGCTGGCCAAGGTAGCTCTAGGGGGGCCATTTGAGGTTGCTTGAGGACTCGATTGAGCTCCGGGGCCCTTATATAGGCGGTGGAGGTCGGTTCCGAGGTGGCCGGCGATAAGGACGACGGCGAACCGTCTTTCTATAGCTATGGCGACGTGGCGGCGACGCGCGCTAGGGGACGAGGCTGCGGATGAGCTGGAGATGCTCAAGGGGGCAGCTGGCGAGCGTTTGTGGCTTTGGCGGCACCGACTGAGGTAGGGGCGCGCTGCGGACGCCGGCGTGCCGCCAAGGCTCTGACGGCGGCGCTGTAGGCTGCCAGGGCGGTTTGGCGCGGTTCTGTGAGAAGGGGAGTGCGTGGCGTGGCGCTATAGGGCGGGCCAAAACCAGGGGCGCGACGTGTCGGCTCGGCCGTGGCTCGTGCAATACGTGGGCTCTGCTCGCGCCCAGAGCACGCACGGAATGTGTTCGATAAAATGCCGGGCATGCTAGAGGTCTCAGGTGAGGTTGGCAATCAATGTAACTAGGTTAGTGATAGAGGGAAGATCAAGGGACAAGGTGGTTTGGTCCGAGACCAAGTTCACCATGTAGACTTGAAATCATGCCAAATCTGGCCTTGCACTCAGGGTGTTTGTCAAAATGCCACAGGCACCTAGGCATTTCTTGGAGTGACCAATTCTTCCAGATTGAAGTCTCCTTGGATGCTCAAGAGGGTGGTGAGGTTGGTTTGTGAAAAGCACAAACTTGCTAGTGCAAGTTTTGCAGAACTTCTATTCTGGACAGAACTTAAATGGCATCATCTCATGAACCAAAAGTATTCCAATGGTTGCATGCTCCTGGACTTAGGGGTTTGGCAAGGTACACTACAAGCAGGAGGAAGCACAAGGTCACTAGAGCAAGAAAGAATGGGGTTGCAGTAGAAAACACAAGTCTGGTCCAGAATGAAAAAGAGGTTGATACACTCAATTTCTCCAAAGAACAACTCTAGGTTATTGCATAAAGTTGAATAATATGCTCCTACTGATATCCCATAATTTTGGTACACATTTTAAAGAAATATTTGAATAGGTTGTAGTGGAAAAATGCTCTATGGTCCAGATTTGAAAACATGGTGTAGAGCTCAAAATAATTTATGAATAAATTATGACTTTGCACAAAAGTGATTTAAAATCATCACCAGACATCTGCAATTTTTCGTTGGAAATTTAGGTGAATTTATCAAATGGTTGTAGTTCAATTATGGCCATATAATCTTGGAAAACCATTTTTCAAGAAAAGAAAGATCAAGAAGAATATTATATAATTAATTCTTCTGATAACAAAAAATATTTTTCTTGAGAGGGTAAACAAGTCCAATACTATAGGTAAAAGATTTTCTATCTTAGGGAACAACTCCAAGATAACCAAGAAAAGAATGGTTTTGAAATCAAGAAAAACCAAGAAAAAGGAAAGTTAAATTTCCTGGCAATATATTTGTTAACAAAACAAAGCTAAAAATTTTGGGGTGTCACACCGCACTACTAGGAAAAGGCCTACTAATGGCGCACCTAATTTGGCCATTAATGGCGCATTAGTGGTGCGCCATTAGTGCCACGCCATTAGTATATTTGACTAATGGCGCACCACTGGTGCGCCATTAGTATCTGGTATACTAATGGCGCACCTCGAATCGCCTATTAGTATATACAACAGTGCGCCATTAGTATGCCTCCCGTGGGGCCATGTATAGCAAGGTGCTTTGGCATACTAATGGCGCACAACAACAAGATGCGCCATTAGTAACTTCGGCATACTAATGGCGCACTGTTTAATGATGCCATTAGTATCCTTTGGCATACTAAGGCACTGTTATGTGATGCGCCATTAGTATGAATATTAGGTTTTTTTTATTTTTTATTTTTCTGTTTTTTGCACAGGTTACAAAATGTATAATTGGACAAAATATAGACAGCACACATCAACAACAGATTCATCGAATACAATAGAAGATTAGTCTCTGAATACAATTCATCATATTAGTCTCCAAATACAATTCATCATATTAGTCTCCGAATTGAAAAGACCGACCAAATATAGTACATTATATTACAAGTCTCGAGACCGTGAGTAGCGAGTTTGTCTTCACATTACAAGTCGATAGCGATCATCTAAACTACCATCACATAGAAGAGAGCTGCGGTCATCACGATGAGCATCATCACGATGAAACTTCGTCTTCATCCGGTTCCTCCAACGCTCCCTCCCTCTCCCGCTAGATAGCGGGCGTATCTAGATTCAGCCTCGGCCCTAGTGGTGTACCCTTTGTAACTGTTACCGCTGAATCGGTGAACCTGTCTCCGACACTCCTCCCGATCATCGTAGACTCCGGGAACCTTACCCTTGTACCACGACATACGACGGCATCGCTATGCACTAGCCAAACGAAACGTTAGTACCAATTCACGAGACAATACATAAGCAATATATAAGTATGCAACAGAACAATCAGAAGAGAAAAGCAAGACATTAATAGCATCGATTACATCTAAGTTGAACGACTCTCAAAACCAAAGAGACATACTACAAGTTCATTAAAGTTTAATTACAACATGAGCCAATCGATGTTTCAGAACTAGACACAGCATCACTGCTTTCGACTCGACACAAGGGACCGGAGCATGGATGAAGCCGCCGTCTACCGTGGGAGTCATGAAATAACGGGCGTTGTCAGCCTGCATTTGTAGCATTGTGTCGATGTCACTTTGTTGGACGGTTGATTTCTGAGGTAGAACTGCCCGAGGTACGAAGGACATCTTGATGGATGATTTCCGCAAACTCCGATTGGATGCGAAAGAATTCTTGTCCGATGTCCGCGTCTGGATTGCCGACACGCCGCGGCCCAATCTTTGAGTTTACTCGGTAGCGAAGTTGATGATGGTCCCGTCACGATCGCCCGCATGTGATGGATGGCGTAGTAGGAACCCTTCTGACCTCCAGGCGGCTGCTTGACGCAGCAAAACGTCGTATTGTGGGAGAACACGTGCTTGCCGTACTTACGAATAGTCCTGGTGAAGGTGCCTCCAGATTGGGCGTAGCCGGCGAGAACATCATCAAGAACCTTCTTGACATTTGTGTAGTCTACGTTCGACTGATGGTCCGGGTCGAAATACGTGGCCATGGAATATTTGGGGCTTAGGAGGATGAGCATGCAATGTGTGTCACTACAGAAAACACGAAATGTTAAAAGAAAAACGATCGAAATCTAAAAATTCATATGTTACGGGCCGGTTGAGGGGAGGACTTACTCGGGAAAGTAAGGCACGAGCAAGTTATCCTAATCTTAGTAAGCCAGAATCACGCCTTCGAAGTAAGAACTTCGCGACTTGCGGTCCCAGCGCTGCCCAAGATCTGGGCACGCATGTAGAAGGGGTCGACGATCACGATGTCCGGGGTCTTGTTGCGAATGATCCGCATCTCCATACTCAGCGAAAATAGCCGAACGAAGGTGTAGTGCAGCGGATGAAGGTTCAACATAGCGTGGATGTCATCAAACCGCAGGACGATCGTACGCCCGATGAAGTTATCCACAAAGCCCTTGCCCTCTGGCACCTTGGCCACGAAAACCGGGTATGCCACATCCTTCTCTCTGAGACGCCGCTTCACCAAAGAAAGAACACTGTCATGCAGACTCCGCATAGCACCGGTTGCAGCATTGAGCATATTTGTCGGTAGCATCGCCCTACCCGCCACATGCACCCTCCTCCAGATATCCTCAGGTGAAGGTGGCCCGTCCTGATCATGGATCGTACTCAGTGCCGGCTGGACCGCAACCTTGTTAGTCTTTCTTTTGCGTGCCTTCTTCTTCTCCTGTAATGGGACCGAGATCTGCTCACAAACCGCCTTCTTGAGTGTGTTGGGGCTGATAATATTTCGCACCTCGCCTATCTGAGGCTCGGTGAAGTCGGCAGCTGGAGGCGTCTCCTGAGAGCTGAAAGGCAGACGACACCTGTTGCAACTTGGCTTCTCCGCGGTACCAGCTAGATCGCGCACGTCTTTTGTTGGGTTGGGTTCTTGAGAAGGAGGCACCATGAAGTCGCCACCGTACCCATGATGGGCAAAGTACTGATCGATGTTGGCAAATGTATCGTCGTCATCGTCGTTCTGATCCTGTGTCATATGCATGTTTGGATCCAGTGGCATAGGGATGTCCGGCACCGTTGCGGCCGTCTTGCCATGGGGCCGACTTGGCGCCGGCACGACTAGCGGTGTTGTCTTTGGGGTGGTGTCCCCGCCCCAAACGAATCTGGCTCTTCGGCCAAAGCAGGGCCAGCTCGAGGCGGCGAGGGTCATCACGTCATCATCGTCGGCCCGACGGGTCGAATCGGAGGTAACAACTCGTCGTAGCCTGGCAGCACCGAACCAGTTGAACCCTAAACAAGTTGGGTGGCATCTGGTACCGTGGAACAAGGGGTTGCCGGTTGAGCGATTTTGCCCTTGGCGACATCGACCAACTCGTTGTTCACGAAGTGCGTGAGAGTGCACGCGAACGTCGGCGGCGCCCTGCGAAAACATGTAGGGCGTCGGGGATGCCCGATCAAAGGCAAGGAGATGAAGTCCTCGGCCAAGAGAGGCTTAATTAGTTACCGTGATGATGGCGTCGAGCTCGGCTAATGTCGAGGCACCGCCAACGGCGGGCGTGCAGTTGACGGAGGGTGCCACTTGCTGCAGAGGTGGCGGCCAGCGTACACCCGGGTGCATTAAGCTCCCGTGCCGGCGTCGGAGACACCAATGCCGCCTCCACCGGAGACACCAATGGCCCCGTCAGTAACTTCCTCCTTGAGGGTGCGGAGCACGGTCGGGCGCCGGTCCTTCCGTTGCCTCTTCGGTTGGCTGCCATCTGTGCGTGCGCCGCCATCATCAGTGGTGGCATCCTCGGCGGCACCATCAGTGGTGGCATCAGTGGGGTCATCCTCGGCGGTACCATCGGTGGTCTCAGGATCGGTGGGGAAGGCGGCGTCCTCATACAAGTGAGGTTGTTCCTCCATCTCCTGGGACAGCTCCCAGAATGCCTTGCCGCCCGAACCCCCGGCCTCTTCGTTGTTGGCCATGTTTCTCTCTAAATAGAAACAAAGTTTGGTCAAAAAGTTGGTTATTGTCAAGGAACAAGATCATGGTGTCATCATTTAGGGTTTGTCGACACCGAGGCATCCTAAAAGCTAAGCTTTTATCATTGAGGGTTTTTCGACGCCAAGGCACCCTAAAAGCCTAAGCTTTCATCATTAGTCACAAGTACCCCGGCCCATGCATTAGTCACAAGTACCCCATATGTCCTATTTTTAGCAAAGTCATGCTAAAATTCACGGAAAATTTCAGCATGACCTTTGCTGAAAATAGGACATATGGAGTACTCGAATTTGCTGGAACGGAAGTTAATCGACATTCCAGCAAACTCAAGGGCCTCTCGGGTGGACAAGGCAAAAAAGGCCTTCATCACAACATGGAAAATACATTGGCATGTGAAGAGGTGAAACAATATATGCATCTCCAAGCAGTATCATTCAACATTTTGGACAAACCACTACAAGCAATCTTTGGATCAGAATAACTTTGTTGTGTATTAGAGTTCTGCTTGCTTTTATTGTTTCCACCCTTTAGTGTACGTGGTTTATAGTGTCCTGCAGAAAAGCTCTGCTTTTTGAGTATGTGTGAAGAGAAACTTTCCTAGTATTTACTCCCTCTGTTCCAAAACACTTGTCGTTGTTTTAGTTCAAATCTGAATTAAAACCAAGACAAGTATTTTGGAATGGAGGGTGTAGTAACTTAGTTCAAATCTGAATGTCAACTCCAAGGACCTGCATGTCAACTGAATCAGCTAACCAGCCGGAAATTACCAACATAACCTCCACCCTCCCTCCCTGGTAATCTGGTATACTAGTAGTACAAGTATATGCCATGGCATGCCACATGCTCCTCCTCATACTCCTCATTTATTATTTTGTCTGTCACTCTGACTGAGGTGATTTGTTGTTTTGCTCCCATTCCATTTCCATTCCCAGGCTGTCTAGCTAGGGGGAATCCAATGCCATCTGATCGATCTTAGGTTGTTAGCACTTGATCTAAACTACCTAAATAAATGATTTTTTTATTTCACAATAATGGTAGAGTGAAGTAGTACCTTGAAATCCTAATGAAACCACCGAAAAATCACAACTGGATTTGTTCCCACCCTTTAATCAGATGTGATGGAGCAAGTGAAAAAAAATCCCAACAAAACTGAATTGTTTTGACACCACTGATTAAAGGAGCCATTGGTAGAAGGAAGTTCACCCTCAACAAACACACAAACAGCTTCAGCTTGGAGTTGCAGTTGGAGATGGACTGCACATCCTCCATTCCCTCTAAATAAATAACAAAAAGCGGCCTCCTTTCCTCCCTCACTAAGCAGCAGCAGAAGCACAGTGCTCTGCGCTCTGTTTCTCCCCCTCTCCATTTGGGCTGCAGCATAAATTGGACATTACTACTAAAATATAAGTAGACATTTGGGTAGATTAGAGGAGAGAAGCAAGAGAACATGGATCGCTTTTTTGTACTCCCTCATAACATGTTTTTGCAGTTCGATCCATTCAAATTAAAGCTAAAACGTCTGGTATTTTGGTGCTACCAGAGGTAGTACTACAAATATAAAATGTTTTTGCAGTTTGATTCATTCAAATAAAACTGCAAAAACGTCTTATTTTTTGGTGCTACCAGAGGTAGTACTACGAGTATAACCCTACGCAGATCCGTCTGCGCTCCAAATTAAAACGATCAGAACAACCTACCTAGATACACATGGTCAAGCCTAACTGTCGTCAAGATTTCAAAACTAGTAATTCTCATATAATTAAAACACACCACAGATCAATTACCCTCATGCAAATAGTAGTAATGCCAAAATTGAGAAAATAATCTGAATCCATCAAACTCTGCATCCATCCGTGTTTCATTGTAGGGAGGAACTACCTGCCAGCCAAACTATCCTTGGAACATGTACAGAAAATTAAACATACTAGATATATTTTCACGCACCAGTTAATATTATATGGAGAATTACTGCCATTTGATCCAACAAAAAGAGCACACATCCTTATAAACACTGCATCCTTGTACCATGGCCTCTCTGTACGGTATCTTCCACCTTGGCCTCTCTGTACGGTGTGTGCCAAGACAAGGGTTAACAACTTACTGAACCATACCCTACCTACGGCAGGGACTAGTGGCAGCACGAAACAAGTATGGGGGTTACTGGAACAAGACTCGATCCACGGCCGACTCAGGAGGCTTAAGTATTCCCTGCACAATATGCATGACAAATATATTTCAATCAACAGAATCACCGCTCATTATACCTTACTATGCCATACCGGACATAACCGTCCCAACGGAGACCGGCGACAAGCTCACGCCTACCCAAGGCAGAGGCCTTCCCGGATTCCTTTCCGGCATGCATGCAAGGCACATGAGGATGATTACCATCACAATTATATTCATTTCCAACAGCATGGAAATCACTAATATGCATCCATGCAAATGATCATATCACATGAAATAACAAGTATCCTGAAATGAGGTGGTGTTATAAACGTGTCAACGAACACACCAAAAATATTATGCCGGGTTCAGAATGCTTGCCTTCAAGGTGTGGAGAGGTGGGGGTGCTCTCCAAAACTTTTTGAAAGTTTTCTGCCTCTCTCCAAAATCCTAATTTGAAAATATTGGAATTAACACACAATTTCAAAACAGCACAAAAAGTTGTTTGAATTTTTTTTCAAATAAATCTTAATATAAAGTAGACAATATTTGAGAGAGGTAGGAAAAGGAATCAACTCATTTGGAGTTTTATTTAAAAAGATACAGCCAGTCAAAGTTTAGTCAACACTCTGTTATTTAAAATAAAATAGAAAAAGAAAATGGTTCGAATATGAATACGTCGAAGACGTACTCAGGAGATACCCTTCCACTTAACCCACGTGGACAGGTGCGGGGTCACTGACAGTGGGTCCAGGTGGCCCACTAGTCAGGTTTGACTAGTCTACCTTCCCTCCTCTTCCTTTGCCCCGAGCGGAGGCGGGACTCCGGCGACCGTCGCCGGCGGAACGGCGGCTCCTTGCGGGGAGCTGAGGGAGGGGATGGATCCGCTGATCAGTGGCGGTCCTCCCGGTGGTCGTAGGGTCGTCGGAGGTGGAGGAAATCGCCGGCGGTGAGCTCTACGGCGGAGGAGAGCTTCGGTGGATTTGGGGATTCGGGCTAGGGTGATGCTCCTTCGTCGTTTGGGGTCTGGGCGGCTCCGCAAGGCGGTGTGGAGCAGAGTGGTGGTGATGGAAGCATGGGGGAGGCTCTGGTTGAGGTGAACGGAGCTGGGACGTGGCGGCGGCCGAACCGGCCGGAGTTGGGGAAGACGGTCTTCCCTCGACGATTGCGGGCTGTGGGGGTGCCATGGGGGTGGCCTGAGGTCGACTGCGTGCTCAAACGAGTTCGGGGTCCTCCTTATATAGCGCAACGAGGTTGGTTTGCGGCGGCCGTGGATGAGCTCGTCGGCGACCGCCGTTCTGTAGCTTGCAGGGCGACATGGAGGCGACGAGAGCTAGCCGACGAGCGAGGGGATAAGCGTCTGCGCTGCTCCGAGGCAGGTGGCGAACTGGTGGCTCGGCGGCGCCGACCGTGGCAGAGGCGCATCATGGACGCCGGGCAGCCGCCAAGAGTGCCCTGACGGCGGCGCTATAGGGTGCCAGGGCGGCTTGGAGGTTTCTGGTGAGAAGGGGAGCGTGTGGCGCGGCTTTGCAGTGTGGGGCCAAACCATGGGGCGCGACGCGGCGGCTCGGGTGCGCGGCTGCAGTTGGCGTGCTCTGGGCGCGCCCAGTGCACGCCCACCATCTGCTCGACGAAATGCCATGGCCTGCTAGATGGCTTGGTTGGAGCTGGGGATTAGCAGGTCTAGTCTAGGGGTAGCTGGGATGCTAGTGGACATGCCTGTTGGGTCAGAGGATCAGGTCCACAATGCAAACCAAAACTCATGTCAAATCTGTCAATGCACTCCAGGTGTTTGACAAAATGCCACAGGCACCTAGGCTTTTCTTGGAGTGGCCAAATCTTCCAGATCTTAGTTTCTTTAGATGCACAAGAGGGTGGCGAGGTTAGTTTGTACAAAGCACAAACTTGTTAGTGCAAGTTTTGCGAAACTTCAATTCTGGACAGGAGCTAAATGGCATCATCTCATGGACCAAAAATTTTCCAATGAGCCCATCCTTCTAGACATAAGGGTTTTGTAGGGTGGTCTACAAGCAGGGGGAAGAATCCAGGGCCAAAGAGCAAGCAAGAATATGGATGCTGTACAAACCATCATGTTGGACCAGAGTGAAGATGAGGTTGATTCGCTCAAATTTTTCAAAGAACAACACTGGGTTTTTGCATAAAGTTGAAACATAAGCTACTACCAACATCCCATAGTTTTGGTGGAAGCTAGAAAGAAATATTTAGAAGAGTTGTAGTGCAACATTGCCCACTGGACCAGAGAAGAAAATTGGGTGTAGAGCTCAAAATATTTCATGAATAGAAGATATTTTTGCATCAAAGTGATTTGAAAACATCACCTGACATCTCCAAATTTTGGTTGGAATTTTAAGTGAATTTATCAAATGGTTGTAGTTCAAATATGGCCATATAACCTTGGAAAAAGCATTTTTCAAGAAAATAAAGATTAAGCAAATTAATTATGTAATTAGTTCTACTAATAAAAGAAAAGTTTTTCTTGAGAGGTTAAACAAGTCCAATAACATATTTGAAAGGTTTTCTTTTTGGGGAAAACTCCATAATAACAAGAGAGAGAAAAAATGGTTCAAAAAATCAAAAGGAGCCCAGAAAATAAAAGTTTTAAGTACCTGGAAAATTTTTAATTAATAAAACAAGGTCAAAAATTTTGGGGTGTCACAACACTACCCCCCTTAAAAGAAAATCTCGTCCTCGAGATTTGTTAAGAGTTGTTTTGAAAATATCATTCCAGTTAGCTGAAACCAAAAAGGTTTAATCATAGCACAAACTTCGCGTTGTCGAGGTTGTTTGCTGTGGTCTCATTGTGAACAACGGGGCCAGGCATTATGGCTCTGTTTGGGTAGAGGATTGTGTTGTGCTGGGTTGAGGCTAGTGTGCCCTTTTTATAGAAAAAGGGGACGGAGTCTTCCTTCGCACGCTTGCGAATAAGACATATTAGGTGTTGGTCACTGGCGTGTGATCGACAGGCTAGGCTGATAGGTTGGGCACCGACTGCCAAAAGTGTCGAGGTCACTGTGTGGCTATCTTGCACGGGAAGCTTGGCTGGGGTTTTGGTTAGGGTCTGGTGGGTTGGTTTTCCTAGGTCTTTCGACCTGGCTAAGATAGGATTAGCCAATGGTCAGCCTGGCTCTGATACCAAGTTTGTTGCGACCAATTTTCCGGGTATTAAATTTCTAGAAAATGGCCCTTGTGCTCACCAGCCCCAGGATTACTGTTAGCTGATGAGGCACCATCTTGATACAGAAATTCTAAGCAAAGAGCAAAATATGTAGTACAAGACCATCCTGGCCTGTGGGTACAACAATTTGGTTTCTAGTGGTTGATGGCGGAAGCGGTTTGTGGATCATTAGCATCTATGGGACTCCATTTTCCACAGGAACAGCTGACCAGGTTAACTCCTATCTTCGCGAGTCTACGGTCTCCGTTGCTTAGGTTCCGGGGCGATCATCGCAACGCTCCTCTTCATGCAAGAAATCTGGCCAAGACAATAGCCATGGACAAGCCAGTGAGTACTTTGAATGTACTCGCAAACATTATGAACACGGGTATAATATAAATGATAATCATGCACGGAAATATTCTATAATCACATTGTCAATCATAAAATAGAATCTCTGATGCATGCGAACAGGTTATTTATATGTAACAAGAATATGAAATGACAGAGTAGGAAATAAAATGCACCATTCGGATGTCCTGCGACGTCTCGAAATGATGGTAAATAACAAGCATGCCTCAGTTGGGCGTCTGAGCGACGCCACATAAAGGGATTATAAGGTAAAATAGATATCAAGCATGCCACAGTCGGGCGTCTCAGCGACACCACATAAAGGGCTTATAAAGGAAATAAATAACAATTAATGCCATAGTTGGGCGTTTGAGCGACACCACATAAAGGGCTTATAAAGGAAATAAATAACAAGTAATGCCACCCGATGCGTATGCGACACCACATAAAGGGCTTATAAAGGAAATAAATAACAAGTAATGCCACAGTCGGGCGTCTGTGCGACACCACATAAAAGGCTTATAAAGGAAATAAATAACAAGTAATGCCACAGTTGGGCGTCTGAGCGACACCATATAAAGGGCTTATAAAGCAAATACAATCATAGTGAATATCCAGGAGGTAGAATCGTCCCAGGGATACTCAATAAATCAAGTAATGGCAATAGTTAGTCCAAGATAAAAATAATCAAAATCATCATAATCAACACAAGTCACAAATCATGATCCATGTTCTGGTTTAGCAGTTTCTCCTCCGAGGACCGACACTAAGACCGACACTTGGCCTGACCCAGACTGTAGTCATTAACCATGGACACGGCTATTCGAATAGGTTTAATACCTCTGTAGAGGGTGTACTCTTTACCTACGAGTAATGGATTTCTTTAGTCCATCGGGACTAATTCCGTCTACGGTCTTTTAGTCGAAACACGCCTGACTTGCACACACCAGCTTAACTTACCGGTGTCTGGAATCACCCACGACACCTGTCAAGCAAAACTCTAAGTGGGGAGGCTACAACCTCGCGTAGCATGGGATCAAATTTCTATCGCGCGCTCTAAGGGGTGCCCCCCTCTCGGTCCCAACCGGATACACCCATGCTCCCGGACCAGGTGGCATACCTACCGGATGCAGTTGGTATCTTCCACCATGGCCTCTCTGTACGGTGTGTGCCAAGACAAGGGTTAACAACTTACTGAACCATACCCTACCTACGGCAGGGACTAGTGGCAGCACGAAACAAGTATGGGGGTTACTGGAACAAGACTCGATCTACGGCTGACTCAGGAGGCTTAAGTATTCCCTGCATGATATGCATGACAAATATATTTCAATCAACAGAATCACCGCTCATTATACCTTACTATGGCATACCGGACATAACCGTCCCAACGGAGACCGGCGATAAGCTCACGCCTATCCAAGGCAGAGGCCTTCCCGGATTCCTTTCCGGCATGCATGCAAGGCACATGAGGATGATTACCATCACAAGTATATTCATTTCCAACAGCATGGAAATCACTAATATGCATCCATGCAAATGATCATATCACATGAAATAACAAGTATTCCGAAATGAGGTGGTGTTATAAACGTGTCAACAAACACACCAAAAATATTATGCCGGGTTCAGAATGCTTTCCTTCAAGGTGTGGAGAGGTGGGGGTGCTCTCCAAAACTTTTTGAAAGTTTTCTGCCTCTCTCGAAAATCCCAATTTGAAAATATTGGAATTAACACACAATTTCAAAACAGCACAAAAAGTTGTTTGAATTTTTTTTCAAATAAATCTTAAAATAAACTAGACAATAGTTGAGAGAGGTAGGAAAAGGAATCAACTCATTTGGAGTTTTATTTAAAAAGATACAGCCAGTCAAAGTTTAGTCAATACTCTGTTATTTAAAATAAAATAGAAAAAGAAAACGGTTCGAATATGAATACGTCGAAGACGTACTCCGGAGATACGCTTCCACTTAACCCACGTGGACAGGTGCGGGGTCACTGACAGTGGGTCCAGGTGGCCCACTAGTCAGGTTTGACTAGTCCACCTTCCCTCCTCTTCCTTTGCCCCGAGCGGAGGCGAGACTCCGGCGACCTTCGCCGGGCGAATCAGCTCCTTGCGGGAGCTGAGGGAGGATGGATCCGCTGATCAGTGGCGGTCCTCCCGGTGGTCGAGGGTCGCTTGAGGTGGAGGAAATCGCCCGGCGGTGTGCTCAAGGCGGAGGAGAGCTTCGGTGGATTTGGGGATTCGGGCTAGGGTGATGCTCCGTCGTCGTTTGGGGTCTGGGCGGCTCCGCAAGGCGGTGTGGAGCAGAGTGGTGGTGATGGAAGGGTATGCAGGCTCTGGTTGAGGTGAACGGAGCTGGGACATGGCGGCGTTGGGGTAAAGACGGTCTTCCCTCGACGATTGCGGGCTGTGGGGGTGCCATGGGGGTGGCCTGAGGTCGACTGCGGGCTCAAACGAGTTCGGGGTCCTCCTTATATATTCAACGAGGTCGGTTTGCGGCGGCCGTGGATGAGTTCGTCGGCGACCGCCATTCTGTAGCTTGCAGGGCGACGTGGAGGTAACGAGAGCTAGCCGGCGAGCGAGGGGATAAGCGTGCGCGGCTCCAAGGGGCAGGTGGCGAGCCGGGGTGGCTCCGGCGGCGCCGACCTTGGTAGAGGCGCACTGCGGACGCCGGCGTGCCGCCAAGAGTGCCCTGACAGCGGCGCTGTAGGGTGCGAGGGCGGCTTGGACGTTTCTGGTGAGAAGGGTAGTGCGTGGCGTGGCTTTGCAATGTGGGGCCAAACCATGGGGTGCGACGCGGCGGCTCGTGTGCGCGGCTGCAGTTGGCGCGCTCTGGGCGCGCCCAGTGCACGCCCACCATCTCCTCGATGAAATGCCATGGCCTGCTAGGTGGCTTGGTTGGAGCTGGGGATTAGCAGGTCTAGTCTAGGGGTAGCTGGGATGCTAGTGGACATGCCTGTTGGGTCAGAGGATCAGGTCCACAATGCAAACCAAAACTCATGCCAAATCTGTCCATGCACTCCAGGTGTTTGACAAAATGCCACAGGCACCTAGGCTTTTCTTGGAGTGGCCAAATCTTCCAGATCTTAGTCTGTTTAGATGCACAAGAGGGTGGTGAGGTTAGTTTGTACAAAGCACAAACTTGTTAGTGCAAGTTTTGAAAAACTTCAATTCTGGACAGGAGGTAAATGGCATCATCTCATGGACCAAAAGTTTTCCAATGAGCCCATCCTTCTGGACATAAGGGTTTTGTAGGGTGGTCTACAAGCAGGGGGAAGAATCCAAGGCCAAAGGGCAAGCAAGAATATGGATGATGTACAAACCATCATGTTGGACCAGAGTGAAGATGAGGTTGATTCACACAAATTTTTCAAAGAACAACACTGGTTTTTGCATAAAGTTGAAACATAAGCTACTACCAACATCCCGTAATTTTGGTGGAAGCTAGAAAGAAATATTTAAAAGAGTTGTAGTGCAAAATTGCCCACGGGACCAGAGAAGAAAATTGGGTGTAGAGCTCAAAATATTTCATGAATAGATATTTTTGCATAAAAGTGATTTAAAAACATCACTTGACATCTCCAAATTTTGGTTGGAATTTTAAGTGAATTTATCAAATGGTTGTAGTTCAAATATCGCCATATAACCTTGCAAAAACCATTTTTCAAGAAAATAAAGATTAAGCAAATTAATTATGTAATTAGTTCTACTAATAAAAGAAAAGTTTTTCTTGATAGGTTAGACAAGACCAATAACATATTTGAAAGGTTTTCTTTTTGGGGAAAACTCCATAATAACAAGAGAGAAAAAAATGGTTCAAAAAATAAAAAGGAGCCCAGAAAATAAAAGTTTTAACTACCTGGCAAAATTTTAATTAATAAAACAAGGTCAAAAATTTTGGGGTGTCACAGTGGGTGAGTAGAGGGATGGCCTGGCCAGCGGTGGGAGTAGTAGGGGGCGGTGAGGCCTCCACGGCATCGTGGCCGGCCACGGGAGGCAGGAGCACGAGGCACGACCGGAGCTGGTTTGGGCGGCTGGAGCAAGAAGACTAGAGGTTGAAGAAGCACTACGGCCGTTGGATGGAAATCGTACGGTCACTGGAGCTAGAATCGTGGATATTTGACTAAGTTGACAAAGCCCTCCGTCCTCGTCAACTTAGTAGGCCCACAAGTCAGCATGCCACTATACTGGGTCCTAGCTAACAGGGGGAGTATTCATTTTTTTGTGCGTAATAAGGAGGCACTTCCTTGCGTGCGAAGATATAGCTGGTGGGTCCGAGCTGTCAGCGGCGGTAAAGTTTTTTTCGCGAAATACAGAGGCCCTTTCGGTGGGTCCCTGATGTCAGGTGGAGGAATCATTATTTTGCGCGTAATAAGGAGGCATTTCCTTGCGTGCGGCCGTGGACCCAGCTGTCGGCCTCTCCACATATAGTCCACTTCAGATGCATGTCGGTCGTTGACCACGTTGACCAGGCCGCGCCGAGAGCACCAGGGCGGTGGACGACGGCGAGGCCTAGGAAGGGAACGGCACGGAGGCAGGGAAGATTCGACAGTTGTTTCCCACGCAGAGGGGAGTACGACTGTTGTCACGAGGGTTTCTTGGTCCGTCTGCCGTCACTGGAGAATAACAGCAGTGTGGGTGAGTAGAGGGATGGCTAGGCCGGAGATGGGAGTACTGGTGGGGCGGTGAGGCTCTTGTGGCGGCACAACCGGCCGCGAGGAGGGAGCAGGCAGTCCCTCCGGCACTTGTTTGAGTGGCTGGAGCAGGAAGAGCAGAGATTGAAGAAGACGACACGGCCGTTGGATGGACATCCAACAGTCCTTTGCTTGTGCGTCAACCTTTTTTTAGGAAAGCCTCAAATCTGTGGAAAACAGCATACATCCCATCTGACATTATTTCTAATAATTTACAGCCCATTTGCTAATTCTTCAGGTTTTTTTGGAGCCCATATTCATTTTGTTAGCATTACAGCCCATATTGTGGCCACGGTTAAAAAATTATATGAAAATTTGCATATTTCGGTCCGGTCCGAACTGTTTTTAATCCCGAAATTTCGACTCACATTCAAACTGATTTTAAAAATAAATGTATATCAATATAAAATCCAACAAATTCTCCACGCATAAAAATTAATGTAATTTAAAATCTCGAAATGAAAAAAAGATATTTGAAACTAATTGCCGGTTTGATGTGTTTAAAAAATGTACAGCCCATTGCTCATTACTGATATGCCATTTTCTCGGCCAGTCAAAGGAAGCTCTCCTCGTCTTGAGAGATTTGCAGCCCAACAGGGCTGACAAAGCGACTTACTTGGCAAATCACCAAAAAACTGGGTTGTGGCCGTGGACCCAGCTGTCAGCCTCTCCATGTACAATACTCTTCCAATGGAAGTCGGTCGTTGACCACATTGGCCATGCCGCGCCGAGACCCGAGAGCACCAAGGCGGTGGACGACGCCGAGGCCTAGGAAGGGGACGACTCGTCGTCGGGGAAGACGCGTATCAGGGGTCGATGATGGCCTCAGCAAGGTCAACCACGGAGTCCTTCTCCTGCCCGTTGCTGATGATCTTGTATTGCTTCTGGATGTCGACAAGCTTGTTGCACCAGATGGCCGAATCATCACGTTCTTCCTTCTCTCCACCATAGCGAAGGTGCAGTCGGCACTGCCAATGAAACGGGCGAATGCTCCAGAACCTGGTGCAGCCATAGGACTGAGGCGAGGCAGAGCTTCACTGAGTTCGTATCGTTTGTGTACATCACATTCAACTTGGTGCAACCATAGGACTGAACGGTGAACTCAAAGGGGAACTCCTTGCTGAAGTCCATATCTAGCAGGCTCACCCCCCGGATTGCCATTGGAGTCGCTTCAAGTGAACGAGTGTGTAGGCAGTGGCAGCAGTTCGTTTTTCAGCTCTTGGGGAACTGGATTCAACAGTAAGCTGAGTGTGTACAGGTGACAACAGTTACTACCCCTCCCTCGTCCGCTGCACGCCCGGTAGAAGATGCACCCTCGGCGCATTCAAACGCCTCCATTAAGAAACCTACTCCGGCCACACGTCGGTTCACGAGTGGGTCTCAGATTGGTAATCGTAATAACAGGAGTTAGTGGTCACTTTACTTAAATTTAATTATCTTTAATAGAAATTTATACTAAAAACAAGCAATGCATTGGCTCGTTCTATCAGTGCCACAGGATCAACATGCACAACAATTAGAATTATTATTCTCAGGATGCACACGATCAGCACATTTGTCGCACTTTCACAAAGATAATACTACCAAGTTTGAACTGTTTGTTATGGTTGTTGTCCTCTGCATCATCATGTCGTGTTTCCCATCTTGCAAGATTCAGAACCAACAACTAAGATCCAAATAATAAGTACAACAAAGATGCCTACACATCTCATTGATTCCCAGCTTGCAAGATTCGTAACCAACAAATAAGATCCAAATAATAAGTACAACAAAGATGCCTACGCATCTCATTGATTCCCAAACTTGCAAGATTCAGAACCAAGAGATAAGATTCAAATAATAAGTACAACAAAGATGCCTACACATCTCATTGATTCCCAGCTTGCAAGATTCAGAACCAACCCATTAGAGCCTTTTGATAAAGTGAATATCGGTATTAAATCCATCTTGACTAGCCATGTCATACAATCAAAGAACTTGGCGATGACCGTCACAACATCTGTACTTGAGTATTCCTGTTTGCACAACACAAACAAGGAGACGGGAGAGCATGATTTCACTTCAATAGCGGCCTCCTTGAACTCAACCTGCAGCTCCACTAGGATGAGGTCTGCCTGGAGTTCCATGCTTCAATTCATGCGCCTTTTTTTCTCATAGTTCACCTGAAATGAAGCAAAGATTGCATCATTCAGCTAGCAAGAAGTACTTGCTCTCGTGAGCGGGCAGGTTCTTCTTTAGTAGTTGCACTAAAATTGAGGAACATTAAGGTTGGCTGTCCGGCTCATGTAAGGTGCAACTATAACGTTCTTATCCTTTTGTGCAGTTCCACTAAAATAAAGTGCCATTGTGGTGACAGTGACGGCTCCATCTTGCAAAGGCTAATAAAATGTTGCACGAGATTACCAGCAGAACTTGACGAAGATTTTGAAAACTCCAATCACCATTTTGTGCAGTTCCACCAAAATTTAGAGATGTTGCCCACGTGACATTTTAGTTGAACTGCACAAGACACTCATTCCAAAAAAAGTGTTTTGTGCAGTTCAACAAAAGGTCACAATAGCAACAAGGTGAAATGGATATCCCTATCTGCACAAAAAGATAGAAAGTAAACAGTTGCTGGTCAATAAGAATATACGAAACATATACAAAATGAAAAGAAGCATCTTAATTATGTTCATGGCAATCACGCAAGGACTGTAGAAATTTTAAAATGCCAGCAATGCTTCATGTTACCAGAACCGTTATGATCAACAATGAGATTCCTCAAATATGGGATTACTTTAATGGTGGCATTGCTTGTTTACCAGGCACAGTAAATCAACAACAGCTAAAGAGTTGGTTTAAGCGCATGGGACCATGGGGACACCAGGACACTCAGCAGCGTAAAGGAGCAACTTACTTATCATACTGGGGAAAACAGCACGAGTGCCATTTGTAACACAGTTTAATTGCATCTTGTCACTGGAGGCATTAGATTAACAATAACACTGGTTAGACATGTCTCTAAGGTAACAGTGCGATCGCTTACATTAACAACAGCAAAAGGTTGGTATAAGGACATGCGACAGTGGACGCATCAGCACAATGTACCTACAAGGAGGCATAAAGTGGTGATGCTGAGTTTGTTCATGCTATGTGAGGGCAGCAAATCTAATCCTAGAGATCTTTTACTTTGTGAGGGCAACAAATCTACTCCTGGAGGCCTTTTACTATGTGAGGGCAGCAAATCTAATCCTGGAGACCTTTTACTATGTGAGGGCAGCAAATCTAATCCTGAAACCTTTTACTATGTGAGGGCAGCAAGTCTAATCTTGAGACCTTTTACTATGTGAGGGCAGCAAATCTAATCCTGGAGACCTTTTAGTATGTGATGGCAGCAAATCTAATCCTGGACATACTCTGTTGACTTGTCCACCAGCCGCCACTTTCTTTCCTTTTTCAACCAATAATAGATATGTTCCTTATCCAGTTTGTACTGCGTTTTCCCATTATTTACCTTTTCAACCAACAGACCGGTTGGGTATCCGGTCTCTACTACTTTGACCATATTATTTCCTCTTTGAATCAAGTCCTAGATTCATGCTACACCTTTCCCCCCTTTCTTCGTTGTTTGAACAAAGCCCTAGATTGAATGCATGAAGTACCTTTACCTCTAATAATACTAAAAATGTAGGTGGCTTTGGAAGAGCTTATGGGAGTAGAAAAAGATGCGCATACAGACACGTGGGGAGCTGGGGAAGTAGAGCAATGCTGCTTTCGAGGAACTTATACCTAAGGGTCGCCGGGATGTCGGCGGCGGCAGGTCAGCTCTGCGGACAATACGGCATGGAGGAAGAAGGGTCGGAGGACCTCCCGAGCCGGCGCTGTGTTGCAGAGAACGGCACGGGCAGAGGATCGGTCCCCTCAGGTAGTTGTGGGTTTCCTCCCTCGGCGGTGATGACCGCGTGAACGATGCACCTTTTAGTCCTCTACACACACCGGCCGAAGGGATCCGGCCGGACCTGTGACCAGCGGTGAGCAGAGAGAAAATGTCAGTACCGCTGTCTTGTTTATATCTGGAAAGGATGAGAGAATGAAGAGAGCAACCCTAGTAAAGCAAGCGCTCAGGCCCCTGCGTCCATATATAGTGTAGTGATTATCTTTTTTCTCGCCACAACAAGCGTTTCAATTTGTGTACGTGGCATTAAAGAAAAGAAACTCTCTATTTAAGGTGACTACTGTACGACTCCTACTTACTACTAGTAGTACTACAGTATTGTTCACTTATGCTCCCCGCCCCTCCATTCATTGAACAACCCCATGGGTGAATAAACATATAGTAAGTACTATATTTATATAGAACGAACAAGCTCGAACTATTTTCGCGTAGTTAAAAGTTGAGGCCGGGGCTTTTCCCGGGCAGTACGCGCGGCAGTTTTCGGGTAGGCGATTGGACAGAGAGGCGAGGAGGGTGAGCGAGTGGCGGATTCTCAAACATACTGCTGGAAAGGTCGGGCTGTGCATATTTGACGGCGCGTTATTGCTGGAAATACTTGTGATATGACCACTCACTATAGTCATGAATTACTGGCGCTGCGACCGGGGTGATGCCCCCCTTCCATTCCGCGCTCTAATCTGGTGCATGACACGTCGACCCGGATGCTGGCTCTCCCACATGTCGGAGTAGTAAGAAGGAGCAAAGAATGATGCGGTATATACAAGTACTATACTACGTACTACTCATGTCGGAGGAGTGCGAAGCACGGCAGCCCAGTGAACCAGCAGCGTGAACCACGGCAGCCCAGTGAACCAGCAGTGTGAACCACGGTAGCCCAGTGAACCAGTAGTAGAAAACAATGTGGTGATATGGCCATAAAAAAATGTGCTACGGTCCACACTGTAGCATGTACAGTGACACTTCTCTTTGTTTGGATCCCTAAGTTATAGCTAGTTTGGGTTGAAATAGCCTCAAATTATCGAAACAAGAGGCGTTAGTTTGAGCTAGTTTGCTCTAACCCAGCTAAAAAAACTAGCCCGATGGAGAGGTTCTAATTGGGTTAGTTATCCTCGGTCCCACTAAAAGAGAACTAAAAAAATCTCCCCTGCCCGCACCAGATCGCCCCCCCCCCTCGCACGGCTCCTCTCTGTTCCCCATAGGGCCACTTGCCCAAGTGCCGCTCGCCCTCTCTCTCCTCCGGCCGCCTTCTCCTTCCGGCATCCGCCGCCCTACTCCGGACGCCCTCTCCCTCCGGCCTTTGAAGGTCGCCCCGCTCCCCCTTCACCTATCATTTTTCTCCCTCTGTCGTGCGCGGCGGCGGGGCATCTACCAGGGAGGTCGCGAGAGGGGTGAGTTTGTTCGTTTCTTCTCTGTCTCATGGCCATATCATTGATCTTGCTTGCTCTACCGCTAATTCTGATTTGGAAAAGTAGATCCTGATCAAACTTGGTATGGATTTGTGGTGCACGCATGGAATTGTTTGATGCTGCTTGAGAAGGTAATAAATCTTTCTAGAGGCCCAAAAAATTAGTTCACCTTTCTAGTTATTTCAATTTCAGGCTTGCATTATTTCTAGAGTCCCAAAGATTCAGTTCACCTTTCTAGGTATTTCAATTTCAGGCTTGCATTATTTCTAGAGGCCCAAAGATTTAGTTCACCTTTCTAGGTATTTCAGTTTCAGGCTTGCATTATTTCTAGAGGCCCAAAGATTCAGTTCACCTTTCTAGGTATTTAAGTTACAGGCTTGCATTATTTCTAGAGGCCCAAAGATTAAGTTAACAGTCGGCGGATAGCGGCCCTGCTGCCCATTCCGGTGTCGACCTCAACTCGCAAGGGCCAGCGTCGGAGGGGTTCCCGGGGCTTGGGCTCTACAGAGCCTTCCTCCAGAGCGACGATGGCCAGCTCCTCCCTCGGTGCGTGAGGGGCTCCGGGGTTGCTCCCTATCGTGAATGACTTCTGTGATGAGTTAGTTCATGCTTTGTTTCATGATGTGTTTTTTATTTTGTGAAGCTTGATTGATGACTTGTATGTTTAAGTGGGATATCTCATTTGTATGGACAAAGTAAAAATTATCATGTTTTGCATGCTTGATTTATATAGATGGTTCGTCTATGTCAATTGTGAGCGGGAGGAGGACACAGAAGAGCCGGCCACACCAAATCCTGCAGGAAATAGGGTCCAAAGTAGTCAAATGATTGAGACAGAGCATTTATTGTCAATCTAACCCTGCCATCCATACACCTCTTTGGTTTAGAGTTAGTTCAAGAATCTAACTCTAACATCTAACTTAGTTAGAGTTTCCTCGTCTCAGTTCATCGCCATCATACTTTCCCCATTCCTGTGTTTTCAGTATCCTGCGAATCAAAGAGGCCCTTTTTTTGCGGGAAAAATCAAAGAGGCCCTTAGACTGGTTTAGGTCCGGCCATTTTTTATAAACGTGTTATGTCCAAAATTTAATGAACGTGCTCCGGTTTCCACAAAAATTATCCGGTTTCATGTAGTAATTCATTCATTTATTTATTCTTCTGCGAGGGGTTTTCATGTAATTCACGAGGTCTGAAATGTAAAGTACCCCGACATATGCTCCGAGTCGTGGATGCACTACGACCCAGATGCTCTATGGAAATAGCCTAGGAGTACATATAGGAGGATAAATGCGTGAAAAAATATGTACTGTGAAGCGTAGCCGCGGTTCAAAAAGGAGACCTAAAGTGATGACAGCTATAGGTCGCACGCACCCAACTAGTGGTACTAGACATACGACTAATTTTTTCCTCAAAAAAAAGAGGCACGAGTGCTCAGTACTCTTATTCTATAAACACGAGTCCCATATGACAACAGCGTCCGTGCTACAGCTAGCTCTCCTCCCTCGTTTCTCTCTTCTAATTCTAAACTCGGCCGACGCCCAGTGGGCAGGGTGGGTTTGCTCAACTGCGGCCCCACCTTACAGTGAAAACGTTACGACTGGAATAAAAATGACATATACTCCCTCCGTTCATAAATATAAGCCTTTTTAGATACTATTTCGAATGGAATACAGCATACAGATGTACGTAGACATAGTTTAGAGTGTAGATTCACTAATTTTGCTCCATATGTAGTAGTCACTTGCTGGAATCTTTAGAAAGACTTATATTTGGGAACGGAGGGAGTACTATGTACTAATAAAACATTAAGGCCACGAGGCGATGCAGTGCTGGTTACAGGGGGCAAGAAGAAGAGATGCATCCATCGAGACGTCCACCTCCTCGACTCAGGTCGCC